>JBBPTI010000094.1:0-24968 GCA_038093995.1 Tylopilus aff. callainus | reverse complement strand
TTTGAATAAGGTTTTATGAAATGATGGCCATTTTAAAATAATCACTCATTAGGACTGAAACAACATTTAGTGAAAGGGTAGTGAGCAGTGAGGCTAGTGAATGGGAACAGTGGTGACAAGAGCTAGTGGGGGCCCAGGCATCAACTGAGGACTAAGGGGAAAACCCAAGATAACTTGAATGAGGATCTCAGGGTTGGATTGCTAGGCTTATATACATTTACAGGGTTTGTATATGTTTGTACTCTGATTACTATATAGGGACAACTTTAGGGTAGACATGGGTGTGCGGGGCTTATGCTACTGGCTGGGTATGAGTCATGGGAAGTCAAGGCACTGCCTTGTGCAGTCCAGCAGCCAATGATGTGCAATTGCACCATAGTGATGTGATATGAGGCAATTGTGACATCATGGGGCTGTGCAAGGAGACTGAACTGCTTACTAAGGTAAACACAGCTTGGTGCAGCCATCATATGGCATGTGAATGCTATTAGCAAGTAGTCCAGTGCTTACCAGAAGACCAAGCTGGAATAGGAGGGGGACCAAAAAAGGAAAAAAGAGGGTGGTGTGTGAGTGGGATCATAACACTATCCCCCTGCTAAAGCTCAACCTCTGGGGGAGCAAAGAGGAGTGGGTGAGTGAAGAGAGCAGCGAAGACAGAGTGAGAGACAGGATAAGGGGTGGACAGGCAAGCAGTGTGGAAGTCACAAAGGACATCAGGACAATGGGTGAGGTTAGAGGCTGGTTCCCACATATGGTCCTTGACAGGATAGCCCTTCCAGTGGATGAGGTATTGGATACTGTGACTGCAGGGTTGGGAGTTGACAATGAAGTCAACCTTGTATTCCATGACATGGTCATTGGTGATGAGTGCAGGGCTGGGAGTGACATCCAGTTGCTTGGGAGAAGGTGCCTGATATGGTTTGGTACAGAAGATATTCACAACAGGGTGGATGCAGATATAGCAGGAAAGGTGCAGCTCAACCGCATTGAGGCCCTTCATAGAAATAATGGGGAAAGGACTGACCCACCAGTCTGTTAACTTTTGACAGGAAAAGGGAAGTGACAAGTTGTTGGTAGAGAGCCACACATGGTCACCTGTGGTGTAGGTGGGGGCTGGCATACAGTGCTGGTCTGCCAAAATGGTCATATGCTCTTGGGCCCAAAGAAGATGCTTTTTTGTTTGTGCAAGGACAGATTGATAATAACACATGATCTCAGAAGTGGCAGGGGATTTCATGTCCCAAGGTTTGACTTCCATCTGGGGCTGGTAAGTCCAGGTGATCTGGAATGGGGAGAATTTGGAAGCAGTGGATTGCTTCACATTAATGAAGAATTGGGCCAGTGGCAGCCAATGTGTCCAGTCATCCTGTCATTCAGCACAATACATATGAAGGTAAGAGGAAACTTCTCTATTTATATGTTCAATCTGCCCATTGGTCTGTGGATGATGGGTGGAGGATATTTTTACACTAATACTAAGCTGGGAACAAAGGGAATTCATAAGAGAGGTGGCAAATTGTGGCCTGCAATCAGACACAATGGAATTTGGAAGTTCATGATGCTTTCAGACATGGGTGAGGTATAGGTCTGCTAACCTGGTGGTGGAGCAGGTCTTTGAACAAGGTACCAACTCTACCTCTTTCAAGAATCTGTCTACCACTGTTAGTATGGCATCATGTGAATTGGACAGGGGTAGGTCTGTGATGAAGTCTGTGGAGATATCTTGCTAGGGCCTGTCAGGGATGGAGAGCAGTTGTAACTTTCCCTTTGGCAGTTGATTTCCTGGTTTGGCCCTTGCACATTGAGTGCATTCCAATACATAGTCTTCCATAGTCTTTTGCATGGCAGGCCAACTGTAATTCCTGGCAAGGAGTTCTAAGGTGCGCAGCACTCTGGGATGACTGCTAATGGCATGATTATGATGTAGTGTTAGAAGACAGGTTCATAAGTCTGGTGGGATGAAAACTCATCCATTTCATTTTAGGACTTGGTCAACAATTTCATACCCCTGTGCCATCAACTTCTTGAGTATACTCTCCAGAAGCCAAACTGTCTGATGCAAGATTTCATTTGTCAGTGCTTTCCCAAGAGTGGTCACCTTAACTATCCCAGGCTCTTCTTCGTCCTGATTTACCTATGTGATTTGTTCCAGGGGTATCACCAGGACTGCCTTATTGTCTTTGTCATCAGTCTGAATCAAGTCTGGTTGTTGGGATAGTGCATTGGCCTTTGTCATCAGCAAACCTGCTTTGTGACATCATTTGAAGTTGAAGTGGGATAGATATTGCATTCATCAGGCCTGTCTGTGATTCAGATCTTGGCATGTTATGAACCAGGAGAGGTTCTGATGGTCATTCCAAATCTTGAACAGATGTTGGGCTCCCTCTAGATAATGTTGCCATGTCTCCAGGGCAGATATGATGCTGAGCATCTCCTTATCTGCAATAGGGTAGTTTCATTGCTCTGGGGTCATGGAATGGGATGAATAGGTGACAGGATGCCATCTTTCCTCTTTCTTTACCAACAGCACCACTCCTACTATGCAATTGCTTGCATCACTCTCCAAGTGATACTCTCTATCATTATCAGGATACATCAACACAGGGGCAGTCATGAAACTCTTCTTCAGATTCTTGAAGGCCTCCTGGCACTCCATGGTCCATTCAAATGGTACATCCTTCTTCATCAGGTCATGGAGGGATTGAGTGACCTGGATGAAGTCCTTGATGAACCACTGATAGAAGTTGGCCATATCTAAGAAGCCCTTGGTTTGCTGTAAGGTGGTTAGAGTTGGCCAGTCTGTGACTGCCTTGACCTTCTCTGGATCCATTGCTATCCTGTCACTATTGATGATCATTCCAAGGAATTCAACCTTTTCTGTAGAGAAGGAGCACTTTTTTGGTTTTACAAAGAGGTTGTTCTGTTTGAGCCATTCTAATACCTGGATTACCATTGCTTCATGGGCCTTCCAGTCCATGGAGGCAGAGAAGATTAGCAGATCATCAATGTACACCACCACATTGGGCATATTGCAAAATAAGTTGTTTATTATCATCTGGAAGGTGGCAGGTGAATTGCAAAGACTGAAGAACATTACAGTAGGTTTGTAAGCCCCTCTATGGCATACAAATGTGGCCTTTCATTCATCTCCCTCTTTGATACAGATGTTATTGTACCCCCATTGGAGATTCATTTTGGTAAACAACCATGCCATCTTCAGCTTGTTGACCAGCTGTGAGATGAGTGGGAGTGGATAGTTATTTCAGACCATATGTTCATTCAGGTATCAATAGTCCTACACCATGCACTTCTTTTCATTTTTCTTTGGCACAAAGAAAATGGGTGAGGTCTGTTCAGACTTGGATGGGTGAATGTACCCTTTGTGAAGTTGATCATCCACGAAGGCATCTACCTTCTCCTGTTCCTTGGAACTTAAGGGGATGATCCTTCCCTTCTTTGACTGAAAGGTCTTCTTGAGTTCTATAGCATGATCCCATGGTTTCTGAAGGGGCATATGCTCTGACTCCTTCTGTGAGAAGATGCTCTCAAAATGGTGGTACTGGAGGGATATGAGGGCTAAAGCAGCACTTGGGGAGGATATCACTCTTGTGCAGGCCTGCTCTTTGGCTTGTCAGACTTCCAGGACTTCTTGTTGATGGAGAGCACAAGTTTGCTGTTCATAGTTGCATGTCTCCAGACATTCTTCAAAGTGGACATCCCTGGTCTTCCAGTTAATCTGCAGATTATGGTTACAGAGCCAGGAGTATCTGAAAATAAGGTTATTCAATCTGATGTTGGTGATGTAGGTGTGGAGCTTTTTGCAATGTCCACTAATATCACAGTACACCTCTACTTCTTCTGTGATCTGTCCAGTGGTGTTCTCTGATCTGTCTGCATTGAACATCACAATAGTCCTACAGGCAGTCAGTTTGGGTATTCTGTGTTGACATATGAAGTCTTTGTTAATGAGCATTAGGTTGGCACCACTATCGATTAGCACCATCACTTCAATATACCTCTGTTTGGTTAAGGGCTTTATCTGTACAATTAGTTTTATTTCTTTTCCTTTATGAATTACCCTCATATACATCTTTATTTCTTCTGGAATTTTGATGGTGGATTTAGGGGAATTAAGCACAGGTTTAGTTTCTTGGTCCCTGCTGGGCTCACTGGGAGACCCCCCTAGACTGGTTATATTAGATACTAGGGCTGTTAGTACCAAGACAAGATGCATTAGTTCCACCAAGAATGAATTATTAGCCTATGAGACACCCAGATCATCTCTTAGGCTCAGTCTTTTCCCTTCTGCTCCTTTTTGATATTGGGAAAATCCTCTTCTTTAACTGTCATGGTGTGTGCCTCTTCTTCAGCTAGTGCTACTTTCTGCATTTGTCTTCTTCAACAACTAAACCAGTGTCCTTTGTTGTGAAAGTGACATCCAGGGCATTGTTTCTTTGGCTTCTTGCAGTCATGGGCCATATGCCCTGTACCTTTGCAATTGAAGCACTTCCCTTGGCTTCCTCTGATAGCAAAGACCGCTTCTTTGTCATCCTCAATGCAGTCTATCTCCATCTGATTGTTTTGTTGGCCATAGTTGGATTGGCTTTCCCTTATGAAGTTGAGAGCCTCCATTGTGCATCCAATGTCTCAAATTGTCTGCAAGTAGCCTGCAGGGGTTACTTTCCTCATTTCTTCCTTAAAGACCTGGAGGATGATATGCTGGGCTGTGTTTTGCTCAAGTAGTCAGATTGTGTGTTACGCTCATGGCTATGCTACATTCCACTCTTTCCTACACTTCCTTCTTTAGCCACCTTGACCCACACCACAGCGCCATGACTCGGTTGTGCCCGAGCCCTGTTCCCACACCGGTAAGCACAGTAGCCGCAGCATCCGGGCACCGGACTACGGTAGAGTAAAGACCCGGTTACCCGGCTACTGATGCCGCACCACAGCACTTAGGCAATCCGCAGTCGCTATGGCGCCATATGTTGCCATCAATTCTCATCCCAATAGCACTAACTGTGCTATGGCGCCATCTGTTGCCACCCAGTCTCACGCCTATAGCGATACTCGCACATTGCATGCCATAGTATGCCATCTGTTCCCACTCCAATGGCATTAACCTCGCGATGGCGCCATTGCTTGCCACCCTTTCCCACTCCAGTAGCGTTTAGCCCGCAGCATTGCCTCCCTTGCATGGACCAGGCCAGTTTCTGTCTTGCACTTCCTTATTTAGTAACCATGCCTGCCCTTACTTACTTTAGGCTCTGCTTGAATCTGGTTTGTAGTAGTATATAAGACTGCCTGTAAATTATCGGAGCCCCAATCAATTCTTCTTGGGTCTTCCCTCACAAGGCACCCGCTTATAAGGAGTTTGATCCATCTTTCCATTTCGCTTCACTTTGCTACAAGTCCCCTTGTGCCTAGCACCCGGGACATCGTTTTGCTCGTTCCACTCAACGCCTCCTTGCCTTTGTGCCTGAGGTTGTTTCATTAAGAATTGATTCTTCCGTTCGCCGCTGTCGCTCTTCAGCTGCCCCGAACACCCCACCCATCACCAACTTTGTTGCTATCAGTAAGCAGAGCAGAGCCTGCGTCCCCCTTATTGACGTGGAAGGACACTAGTGAATGGTACACATGCCAAGTCGGCCCCCGCTGTTGTCATTGGCAACACAACAGGTGGACACTGTCTAGTAGTCGCCCCTCGCCCAGTTTGCCCCATCAACCTCGACCTTCTTGCCACCGTCGCTTCCCGCTTCAAAGCCAATGCTGCCGCTGCTGCTGAGAGAGAGCAGAGAGAGCTGTGGGAAGAGATCAACCAGGCTATAGCAGACTTCGCTGCGAGGTCCAGGGCTTCAGATATGCCCACACTTGTTTATCCCCCATCTCCAAGTGCTGACATTGACCCGAATGACTTCATTCAGCCAACACCACCTATCCCCTTGCCATCTACTCTTCGCCGGCTCATCGCTAAGGCCGAAGAACAAACCCACCACTACCAGGAGTACTGTGCTTGCATAGAGGCAGAGCTCGCCACACCACTCCCCCCTTCGCCTGATTACCATGCCTGCTGTAGGCCAGATCGCCTTCGCCACCCCTTCCGTTTTTCACCATTCCACTTGCACCCGAAACAGTCCAGGACATCCGGTACTGTACTGGTGCACAGTCTCAACGAGCCAGGCCGCCTCCGCCCAAGAAACCTTCTGAAGCAGCCCAGCAAGTTCCTTTAGTTTTCCTCTTTGTACTTACATCTTTGTGCCTTCCTCCCTTTTTAGTGTTAGCCTTCTTCTCCAAGGATGTTCCCGCTTTTATTCTGGTATTACCTTTCAGCTTCTTGTTTTATTTCTTTTTGGTTACTTGTGTTCTGCATTTATTGCATTCTCTCCTGCATTCAGTTTGATCACAATACCCTTTTGATTTCCATACAGGCACCTACAGGCGAATACTCCCTCATCATCTCCACACCCACCGGCATACAAGGTCACAACCTCCGCTACGAAACCATACCTACCAACTGGGCAGAGCCAGCATCCCAGGACGATTGGTAGAGTTTTTGTTAACAGATTTAATTGAAGAACTGTTCCCGGCTTTAGCTATAGGGGGATTACTCAGCAAGCCGAGAGAACACTGAATGCATCCTGAAGGAAGAGTAATCAGGATCCTCAATAGGCCGCATCCAGGAGACTATTGAGATCAGAAGACCGTAGTCCACGCAAGACCTCTAGCGCCCCTGCCATTTGAAAGGCCCAGCCACAGCTGGTATAAGAGACACAAGGTGCCAATAATCAAGAAAGAAGTACGTTTCCAATATGTCACAGGTACTCCTCAATACCATCACAGACCCCACTATTCCTCTACCGGACAAACTCGCTGCCATTGCGGCCAAGTTCACCACCGTCACCACTCAGAATATCCAACTCACTCAATCACTGCACATGTCCAACAACGAGATTATCCATCTCGAGCAGCTGGTGACCACTGGACAAGCAACAGTCGCAACACTACAGGGTCAGATCGCCACAGCAGGCCCTCCTGGTACTTCGAAGAAAGTTGAGCTCTTTGCCGACCCAGGCGAGTATGATGGCATGATCGCCAAATTTGAAGAATGGTGGGCCAAGATGAAAGCATGGCTCTGAATCAATGCGCACATCGCCCCCGCTGGTAGCTATGAAGCGGTAGTGGCAGTACTTTCCCAGCTCAAAGGACCAAAAGCCGGCCCCTTTGCGCAAACATGCCTATCCTGGGGCAATGCGTACAAATGGACGGACTGCGAGGCCGAGATTGAAGGCCTTTTCCACGCAGCAAATCAGAAGGATTGGGCATGTCGCCAGCTGGAAGAGTTCAAGCAGATGAACATGTGGACTGACAACTTCCTAGTCCACTGGAAGGCTCTATACCAGCAAGCCCAAATCAATGACATGCACGCGGTCCGTCTCTTGGAACAAAACACGGCCCACCACATTATATTACAGATATTCAAAGAAGGAAAGTGTCAGGATAAGCTGGCGCTCTATTTGGACAACATTAGGAAGACCAGATGCGCAATGGAAGCACTCGGCTTCATAAGGGGGTACAAAAGGAAGGCCCCTGCGAGAATTAGCAGTCAAGGGTTAGCGCGGGAGAACACTGAAGAAGATGTATACGCCCTCCCGAGCAGCGACGCCCGCGCAAAGTGCTTCAACTGCAAACAGACCAGCCACAGGATTCGAGAATGCCAGAAGCCGAAGATAAACCAATGCCCAGCCTGTAAGTTTGTTCATGGTGGGCACAGCTCTTATTGCACCAAAAGGAAAACGCTGCAGAGGATTCCGCTAGCCGAAGAAGAGGAACCCACTGGCTCCAAAGCGCCAGTTAGGATTGCCGAGTTGGCAGAAGAAATACGAAAGAGAAACAATCTGGAAATGGGTTTGGATTTTCCAATTGAAGGATTCCAGATGAAGGGAAAAGGCAGGGCCTAGGGAACGCGTCGGGTGTTCCAAAGGCCGGTAAGATTCCAAAGAAGCGTGCCCCTATCACCCATGTTATCATCTCTAAAGACCGAGAATGGTGTATTCCCCTTAGATTGCCTGGTCTAGAGGAGTCCGCTCCCCAGCGGCTCAGCAGCAACCGTGAACCAAATGCCATGCTTAATTCCTCTAACAAGTATACTCCCCCGCATGCACGCAAAGAAACCCCGACTAACCCGCCACAGATTCGGATACTAGGGCAGCAGAAAAGGAAAGAGATACTAATGCAGGTCCAGATCAAGACCCGCACTGGCGACTTCATACTGGCCTCCGCCTTACTCAACAGTGGGGCCCAATCCTCATTCATACACCGAGAGTATGTCCGCCAAAACTGTATCCCTACTGAAGAACTCCCACAGCCCATATACGTCTACAATGCCGATGGGACCCCGAACAAGGCAGGGCCTGTAACCCATGCAGCCACAGTTTTATTGGAATACCAGGGCCATGTGGAAAAGACCTGGGTAGAGGTAACCGACTTAGGAAGCAAAGACTTGATCCTGGGATATACATGGCTAAAAGAACACAACCCACAGATCAATTGGAAGACCAGAACAGTCCATATGCCAGACTGCCTGGAGCTATGCAGCTACTCTGGAGTTTCGTGGGTCATCCGTCGAACAGAAGAACAGGAGATCCGGGTCGCCAAGGAGCAACGGTACACCGGAAAACAGCAAGAAGGAAAAACTCCTCGCAAGTTAGTGTTACGCTCACGGCTACGCTACGTTCCTTTCTTTCCTACATTACCTTCTTTAGCCACTTTGACCCACGCCACAGCGCCGCGACTCGGTCTTGCCCGAGTCCTGTTTCCACACCGGTAAGCACAGTAGCCGCAGCATCCGGGCACCGGACTACGGTAGAGTAAAGCCCCGGTTACCCAGCTATTGATGCCGCGCCGCAGCACTTAGGCAATCCGCAGTTGCAATGGCGCCTTATGTCACCACCCGGTCTCACACCTATAGCGATACTCGCGCATCGCACGCTATAGCACACCACCCGTTCCCACACCAATAGCGATACTCCCGCTATTGCGCCATAGTACGCCATCCGTTCTCACTCCAATGGCATTAACCTCGCGATGGCGCCATCGCTTGCCACCCTTTTCCACTCCAGTAGCGTTTAGCCCGCAGCATCGCCCCCCTCGCACGGACCAGGCCAGTTTTCGTCTTGCACTTCCATACTTAGTATCTCGGCCTGCCCTCACCTAGTTTAGGCTCCGCTTTGACTCCACTCTGTAGTAGTATATAAGACCGTCTGTAAGTAGTCGGAGCCCCAATCAATTCTTCTTGGGTCTTCCCTCACAAGGCACCCGCTTCATAAGAAGTTTGATCCACTTTCCTAGTCTCGCTTCACTTCACTACTCGACCCCTTGTGCCCTGCACCCGGGTCATCGTCTTGTCCGTTCCACTCAACGCCTCCTTGCCTTTTGTGCCCGAGGTCGTTTCATTAAGAATTGATTCTCCCGTTCGCCGCTGTCGCTCTTCGGCCGCCCCGAACACCCCACCCATCACCAACCTTTTCGCTATCAGTAAGCAGAGCAGAGCCCGCGTCCCCCTTATTGACGTGGAAGGACACTAGTGAACGGTACACGCGCCAAGTCGGCCCCCGCTGTTGTAGTTGGCAGCTCAACAGGTGGACACTGTCTAGTAGTCGCCCCTCGCCCAGTTTGCCCCATCAACCTCGACCTTCTCGCCACCGTCGCTTCCCGCCTCGAAGCCGACGCCGCTGCTGCTGCTGAGAGAGAGCAGAAAGAGCTGTGGGAAGAGATTGACCAGGCTATCGCAGACTTCGCCGCAAGGTCCAGGGCTTCAGATACGCCCACACTTGTTTATCCCCCATCCCCCAGTGCTGACATCAACCCGAACGACTTCGTTCGACCTACACCACCTATCCCATCGCCATCCACCCTTCGCCGGCTCATCGCCGAGGCCGAAGAACAGACCCGCCGCTACCAGGAGTACTGCACTCGCATAGAGGCAGAGCTCGCCACCGCCCGCACCCCATCCCCAAACTACCGAGCCTGTTGTAGGCCGGATCGCCTTCGCCACCCTTTCCGTTTTCTGCCATTCCACTCGCACCTGAAACAGTCCGGGACATCCGGTACCGTACTGGTGCGCAGTCTCAACAAGCCAGGCTGCCTCCGCCCAAGAAACCTTCTGAAGCGGCCCAGCAAGTTCCTTTAGTTTCCCTTTTTGTACTTACATCTTTGTGCCTTCCTCCTTTTTTAGTTTTAGCTTTCACTTCCAAGGATGTTCCCGCTTTTCTTCTGGTATTCCCTTTTAGCTTCTTGTTTTATTTCTTTCTTGTTACTTGTGTTTTGCGTTTATCGTCTTCTCACCCACGTTCAGTTTGATCGCAATACCCTTTTAGTTTCCATTCAGTTACCCACAGGCGAATACTCCATCATCATCTCCACACCTACCAGCACACGAGGCCGCAACTTCCGTTACGAGAACACCCCTACCAACTGGGCAGAGTCAGCACCCCAGGACGACTGGTAGAGTTTTTGTTTACAGATTAAATTGAAGAATCGTTCCAGGCTTTAGCTATAGGGGGATTACTCAGCAAGCCGAGAGAACACCAAACGCATCCTGAAGGAAGAGTAATCAGGATCCTCAATAGGCCGCGTCCAGGAGACTATCGAGATCAGAAGACCGTAGTCTGCGCGAGACCTCTAGCGCCCCTGCCATTTGAAAGGCCCAGCCACAGCTGGTATAAGAAACACAAGGCGCCAGTAATCAAGAAAGAAGTACGTTTCCAATATGTCGCAGGTACTCCTCGATACCATCGCAGATCCCACTATTCCTCTGCCGGACAAACTCGCTGCCATTGTGGCCGAGTTCACCACCGTCACCACGCAGAATATCCAACTCGCTCAATCGCTGCACACATCCAACAACGAGATTATCCGTCTCGAGCAGCTGGTGACCACTGGACAAACCACAGTCGCGACACTACAGGGTCAGATCGCCGCAGCGGGCCCTCCAGGTACTTCGAAGAAGGTTGAACTCTTCGGCAATCCAGGCGAGTACGACGGCACGATTGCCAAGTTTGAAGAATGGTGGGCCAAGATGAAAGCATGGCTCCAGATCAACGCGCATGTTGCCCCCGCTGGAAGCTACAAAGCAGTTGTGGCAGTACTCTCCCGGCTCAAAGGACCCAAAGCTGGCCCATTCGCGCAAACACGCCTATCCCGGGGCAACGCATACAGATGGACGGACTGCGAGGCCGAGATAGAAGGCCTATTCCGCGCAGCAAATCAGAAGGATTGGGCATGCCGCCAGCTGGAAGAGTTCAAGCAGCAGAACATGCGGACTGACGACTTTCTCGTCCACTGGGAAGCTCTATACCAGCAAGCCCAGATCAATGATACTCACGTGGTCCGCCTCTTGGAGCAGAACACGGCCCGCCACATCATACTACAGATCTTCAAGGAAGGCAAGCGCCAGGACAAGCCGGCACTCTATTTGGACAACATCAGGAAGACCGGATGCGCAATGGAAGCGCTCAGCTTCATAAGGGGGTACGAAAGGAAGGCCCCTGCGAGGATTAGCAGTCGAGGGTTAGTGCGGGAGAACACTGAAGAAGATGTATATGCCCTCCCAAGCAGCGACGCCTGCGCAAAGTGCTTCAATTGCAAACAAACCGGCCACAGAATTCGAGAATGCCGGAAGCCAAAGATAAACCAATGCCCAGCCTGTAAGTTTGTTCATGGTGGGCACAGCGCTTATTGCACCAAAAGGAAAACGCTGCGGAGGATCCCGCTAGCCGAAGATGAAGAACCCACCGGCTCTGAAGCACTGGTTAGGATTGCCGAGTTGGCAGAAGAAATACGCAAGAGAAACCACCCGGAGATGGGTTTGGATTTTCCGATCGAAGGATCCCAGATGAAGGGAAAAGGCAGGGCCTAAGGAACGCGTCGGGTGTTCCAAAGGTCGGTAAGATTCCTACAAAGCGCGCCCCTATCACCCATGTTATCATTTCTAAAGACTGAGAGTGGTGTATTCCCCTTAGATTGCCTGGTCTAGAGGAGTCCGCATCCGAGCGGCTCGGCAGCAACCGTGAACCAAATGCCGTGCTTAATTCCTCTACTAAGTATCTTCCCCCTCACGCGCGCAAAGAAACCCCGACTAACCCACCACAGATTCGTATACTAGGGCAACAGAAGAGAAAAGAGATACTAATGCAGGTCCAGATCAAGACCCGCTCCGGTGACTTCATACCGGCCTCCGCTTTGCTCGATAGCGGGGCCCAGTCCTCCTTCATACACCGAGAGTACGTCCGCCAGCATCGTATTCCTACTGAAAAGCTCGAACAGCCCATATACGTCTATAATGCTGATGGAACCCCGAACAAGGCGGGGCCTGTAACCCATGCGGCCACCGTTTTATTGGAATACCAGGGTCATGTGGAAAAGACCCGGGTAGAGGTAACCGATCTAGGAAGCAAGGATTTGATCCTGGGGTATACATGGCTAAAAGAACACAACCCATAGATCAATTGGAAAACTGGTACGGTTCATATGCCAGACTGCCCGGAGTTATGCAACTACTCGGGAGTATCGCGGGTCATCCGCAGAGCCGAAGAATTGGAAGTCCGGGCCGCCGAGGAGCAGCGGTACACTGGAAAACAGCAAGAAGGAAAAACTCCTCGGGAGTTAGTACCCCCGGTGTACCACCGCTACCTCAAGACCTTTGAGCAGAAGGAGTCCGAGTGGATGCCAGTCCGAAAACCGTGGGACCACGCTATTGAGCTGAAAGACAGCTTTGTGCCGAAGAAGGGCCGGAACATCCCGCTTAGCCCGCAGGAGCAAAAGGAAGTCGACGACTTTGTGGATGAGCAGCTCGCCAAGGGGTATATCCGGCCCTCCAAGTCCGAACAGACATCCCCAGTCTTCTTTGTGCCAAAGAAGGATGGCCGAAAGCGAATGGTGCAGGACTATCGGTATCTCAACGAGCATACGGTCCACAACAACTATCCACTCCCCCTCATCGCCCAGCTTATTGACAAACTCCGCACCGCCCGCCTCTTCACAAAGATGGACCTCCGCTGGGGCTACAATAACGTCTGGATAAAGGAAGGAGATGAATGGAAGGCTGCCTTCACCTGTCATCGGGGGGCCTTCGAGCCATTGGTAATGTTCTTCGGACTATGCAACTCTCCCGCGACCTTCCAGACCATGATGAACGACATCTTCGCAGATATGTCCGAGAACGTTATGGTATACATCGACGATCTCCTAATCTTTACCCCTTTGGACGACCGGAAAGCCCATGAGGCAGTGGTTCTCGAAGTACTCAAGCGACTCCATGAAAACGACCTCTTCGTCAAACCAGAAAAATGCACCTTCGGAGTAAAAGAACTGGAGTTCCTCGGAATGATCGTAGGAGTAAATGGGGTAAGCATGAACCCGAGTAAGGTCACCGCCATAAAGGAATGGCCGGTTCCCGTCAATGTTAGAGGAGTTCAGGCCTTTCTAGGCATGGCCAACTTCTACCGCCGCTTCATATAGGATTTCGCCCACATCGCGCGGCCACTCCATGACCTAACCAAGAAAGACAAGCCCTTCTGCTGGACCGACCAGCGCCAGGCGGCCTTCGACCGCCTCAAGGAGACCTTTACCACGGCCCCTGTCCTGGCCTACCCAGATCATAACAAAAGGTACCGACTCGAATGCGATGCCTCCAGCTATGCAACCAGAGGGGTCCTCCTGGTGGAAGAAGAAGACCGATGGCATCCGGTAGCCTACGCATTGCATGCCATGACCCCCGAAGAGCACAACTACCCTATAGCCGACAAGGAGATGTTGAGCGTGATAAGAGGCTTGGAGGATTGGTGCCACTACTTAGAAGGAGCCGAGCAGCAGTTTGAGGTATGGAACGACCACGAGAACCTCAAGTGGTTCATGACCCGTCAGAACCTCAATCGCCGCCAGGCCCAATGGGCCCAATACCTCTCTCGGTTTAACTTCAAATGGTGTCACAAGGCCGGCACAACCATGGGGAAAGCCGATGCGCTGTCAAGAAGAGAAGACCTAGCGGTCGGAGATGCAGACGACAACCACGATGTAGTGGTAATTCCCCCTGAACAGATACAGGTCCGCACGCGCAACCAAGCGCATCAGGAAGAAGCCGATGAATGGAGTACCGAGAAGGCCACGGTATTACACCATCCGGGAGATAGGCTGACCGATCAGATCTCGCACGAGACCATTAAGCTTCCAGCCCCGGTGCAAAAGCGTCTAGAAGGACAAGGGTACCATATCGAAGACGGGTGCCGGATGAAAGAGGGCAAGGTATATGTTCCCCCTGCCTGCCGGCCCGAAGTACTACGGTTACACCATGATGCGCCGGTAGCCGGCCATCCTGGGGTCACACGGACAGTGGAGCTACTCCGCCGGCATTACGATTGGGCGTCCCTGGTCAAAGACGCCGCCGACTACGTGAAAAGGTGTCCAAGGTGCACCCAGACCAAGCCCACCAATAAACCTCCAGCAGGGCCCCTCCACCCATTACCGATCCTGGCCGGGCCTTGGCAGGACATCTCGGTGGACTTCATCACCGGACTCCCTCTCTCCAACTCGTACACTGCCATACTCACCGTTGTCGACTGCTTCTCCAAAGCGGTCGAGCTCGTCCCCTGCGACTCCACCTGCACCTCCCTCGATCTCGCTGACATCTACCTGCATCACATCTGGAAGCACCACGGACTCCCGAAGTCCATCGTCTCGGATTGGGGCCCCCAGTTTGCTTTGCGCCTCATGATGGATCTCTGCCGCCAACTCCAGATAGACCAACGACTGTCCACTGCCTACCACCCGCAGACCGATGGACAAACAGAACGGATGAACCGAGAGGTCGGACAGTATCTCCGGACCTACTGCGCAGACCATCCCAACTCGTGGTCCGATTGGCTCCCACTCGCGCAGTTCACGATCAACTCTCAAGTCTCTTCCGCCTCCGGCAAGTCCCCTTTCCAGCTCACCCACACTTACGCCCCGGTTCTCGGAATAGAACCCACAGTTACCCAGTCCCCGACAGCCGATAACCTTGCCAACCAATACACCGACCACTTGGCCGAGGCCCGAGAACGTCTCCACGCCTCGCAAGAAACAATGAAGTGAGCAACCGCGGGTAAGCGTTCTCTGGCCCCCTCCTACTCTGTAGGGGATAAGGTTTGGCTCTCCACCGAGCACCTTTCTATTCCGGGTTCCCCTAAACTCACTGATCGCTGGATCGGGCCATTCCCCATCATCGGTCTCGTCGGTCCCAATGCCGTCCGCCTCGATCTTCCTGCCTCCTACCGAATTCACCCCGTTTTCAACGTCTCGCGGGTCAAGCCCTTCTTAGCCCCGCTCCTGGGTCAGCACCCCCCTCACCCCAATCCCTCTTCGCTGGCTGCTGACCCCGCTATCCCTGAGTACGAGGTTGAGTATATTGTCGACTCCCGCTTGGCCGGCCGCGGCCTTCAGTATTTGGTCCATTGGAAGGGGTATGATATTTCCGAGCGAACTTGGGAACCTCGCGCTAACCTTGCTCACTCCCCTGATGCCCTTGCCGCCTTCCACCGTGCCCACCCTTCCGCCCCTCATCCTGTCTCTCACTCCGCCATTCGCGCTATCTTCCCCGGTGTCCATCTGGAATCTGGACCTTAAGGAGGGGGTCGTGTTACGCTCACGGCTACGCTACGTTCCTTTCTTTCCTACATTACCTTCTTTAGCCACTTTGACCCACGCCACAGCGCCGCGACTCGGTCTTGCCCGAGTCCTGTTCCCACACCGGTAAGCACAGTAGCCGCAGCATCCGGGCACCGGACTACGGTAGAGTAAAGCCCCGGTTACCCGGCTATTGATGCCGCGCCGCAGCACTTAGGCAATCCGCAGTTGCAATGGCGCCTTATGTCGCCACCCGGTCTCACACCTATAGCGATACTCGCGCATCGCACGCTATAGCACACCACCCGTTCCCACACCAATAGCGATACTCCCACTATTGCGCCATAGTACGCCATCCGTTCTCACTCCAATGGCATTAACCTTGCGATGGCGCCATCGCTTGCCACCCTTTTCCACTCCAGTAGCGTTTAGCCCGCAGCATCGCCCCCCTCGCACGGACCAGGCCAGTTTTCGTCTTGCACTTCCATACTTAGTATCTCGGCCTGCCCTCACCTAGTTTAGGCTCCGCTTTGACTCCGCTCTGTAGTAGTATATAAGACCGTCTGTAAGTAGTCGGAGCCCCAATCAATTCTTCTTGGGTCTTCCCTCACAAGGCACCCGCTTCATAAGAAGTTTGATCCACTTTCCTAGTCTCGCTTCACTTCGCTACTTGACCCCTTGTGCCCTGCACCCGGGTCATCGTCTTGTCCGTTCCACTCGACGCCTCCTTGCCTTTTGTGCCCGAGGTCGTTTCAGTTAGTACCCCCGGTGTATCACTGCTACCTCAAGACCTTTGAGCAGAAGGAGTCCGAGTGGATGCCAGTCCGAAAGCCATGGGACCATGCCATCGAGTTAAAAGATACTTTCATACTGAAGAAAGGCCGGAACATCCCCCTTAGCCCTCAAGAGCAAAAAGAAGTAGACAACTTCGTGGATGAACAGCTCACCAAGGGGTATATCCGACCCTCCAAGTCCGAACAGACCTCTCCAGTCTTCTTCGTGCCGAAGAAGGATGGCTGCAAATGCATGGTACAAGACTACAGATATCTCAATGAGCACATGGTCCGCAATAACTACCCTCTCCCCCTTATTGCCCAACTCATCGACAAGCTCTGCACCGCCTGCCTCTTCACCAAAATGGATCTCTGCTGGGGGTATAACAACGTACGCATCAAAGAAGGAGACGAATGGAAGGCTGCATTCACCTGCCACCACGGCGCCTTTGAGCTGCTGGTAATGTTCTTTGGCCTATGCAACTCCCTGGCCACTTTCCAGACCATGATGAATGACATTTTCGCTGACATGGCCGAAAACATCATGGTGTATATCGATGATCTCCTCATATTCACCCCCTTGGACGACCGCAAAGCCCATGAAAGGATAGTTCTGGAGGTCCTAAGAAGATTAGAAGAAAACAACCTCTTTGTTAAGCCAGAGAAGTGCACCTTCGGAGTAAAAAAGTTGGAGTTCCTTGGAATGATCATAGGGGTAAACAGGGTAAGCATGGATCCAAGCAAGGTCACCGCCATAAAGGAATGGCTGGTCCCAGTCACTGTCTGCAGAGTTCGGGCCTTCCTAGGAATGGCCAACTTCTACCGCCGGTTCATCCAGGACTTCGCCCATATTGCGTGGCCGCTCCATGACCTAACCAAGAAGGATGAACCCTTCTGCTGGACCGATCAGCGCCAGGCGGCCTTCGATCACCTAAAGGAAACCTTTACCACCACCCCCATTTTAGCCTACCCCGATCATAACAAGAAGTACTGGCTTGAGTGTGACGCCTCCTCATATGCAACCGGAGGAGTTCTACTGGTGGAAGAAGAAGACCGATGGCACCCCATAGCCTACGCCTCGCACACGATGACTCTGGAAGAGCAAAACTACCCCATAGCCGATAAGGAGATGTTGAGTGTCATTAGGGGTTTGGAAGATTGGTGCCACTACTTGGAAGGGGCCGAACAGCAATTCAAGGTATGGAACGACCATGAGAACCTCAAGTGGTTCATGACCCGCCAAAACCTCAACCGAAGGCAAGCCCAATGGGCCCAATACCTCTCCCGGTTCAACTTCAAATGGTGCCATAAGTCCGGCTTGACCATGGGCAAAGCCAATGTGCTGTCTAGAAGGAAAGACTTAGCAGTTGGAGACGCCGAAGACAACCACGACGTGATGGTAATTCCCCCTGAGCAGATACAGGTTCGCACGCGCAACCAGGCACAACAGGAAGAGGCCGAAGAAGGGATGACTGAGGAAGCAACGGTCTTGCACCACTCCGGAGACCGATTGATGGACAAGATCTCCCATGAGACTATCAAGCTTCCGGCCCCGGTGCAGAAGAGGCTGGAAGGCCAGGGATACCACATTGAGAATGGATGTAGGATGAAGAACAGCAAAGTGTACATACCCCCGGCCTGCAGACCCGAAGTACTCCGCCTTCACCATGATGTACTGGTAGCCGGCCATCCCGGAGTTGCACAGACTGTTGAGCTACTCTGGCGGCATTACGACTGGGCCTCTCTGGCCATCGACACCGCCAACTATGTGAAGAGGTGCCCAAGGTGCACCCAAGTCAAACCCTCTAACAAACCACCCACAGGGCCCCTCCAGCCACTACCCATTCCGTTGGGACCCTGGCAGGATATTTCAGTCGACTTTATTACTGGTCTCCCTCTCTCCAACTTGTACACCGCCATACTCACCATCGTCGACTGCTTTGGAGAAGTGGTCAAGCTCGTTCTCTGCGATTCTACCTGCACTTCCCTCAACCTAGCCGATATCTATCTGCATCACATCTGGAAGCACCACGGCCTCCCGAAGTCTATCGTCTTGGACAGGGGTCCCCAGTTTGCCTCCCACCTCATGACAGATCTCTGCTGCCACCTCCAAATTGACCAACGGCTGTTCACCGCCTACCACCTGCAGACCAATGGGCAAACTGAACGGATGAACCGAGAGGTAGGACAATACCTCTGAACTTATTGCACCGACCATCCCGACTCCTGGAGCAATTGGCTCCCGCTTGCGAAGTTCACCATCAATTCCAGAGTGTTGTCCGCCTCTGGCAAGTCCCCTTTCCAGCTCACCCACACTTACGCCCCAGTTCTTGGAATAGAACCTACTGTTACCCAGTCCCCCACAGCCGATAACCTGGCCAATCAGTATGCTGACCACCTGGTGGAAGCTCGGGAATGTCTCTGCGCCTCGCAGGATACAATGAAGTGAGCAGCCACCAGTAAGCGTTCTCTGGCCCCCTCCTACTCTATCGGGGATAGGGTTTGGCTCTCCACTGAGCACCTCTCTATTCCGGGATCCCCAAAACTCACCGATTGCTGGATTGGGCCGTTCCCCATCATTGGTCTTGTCGGTCCCAACGCAGTCCGCCTCAACCTCCCTCCCTCGTATCGCATTCACCCGGTCCTCAATGTCTCGCGGGTCAAGCCCTTCATAGCCCCGCTTTCCGGTCAGCACCCTCCTACCCCCAATCCCTCTTCCCTGGCTGCTGACCCCGCTACCCCTGAATATGAGGTTGAGTATATTGTCGACTTCTGCCTGGCCAACCGTGGCCTTCAGTATTTGGTCCATTGGAAGGGGTATGATATCTCCGAGTGCACTTGGGAACCTCGTGCTAACCTTGCTAATTCCCCTGATGCCCTTGCCACCTTCCACCATGCCCACCCTTCCGCCCCTTGTCCTGTCTCTCACTCTGCCATTCGCGCTATCTTCCCTGGTGTCCATCTGGAATCTGGACCTTAAGGAGGGGGTCGTGTTACGCTCATGGCTACGCTACGTTCCACTCTTTCCTACACTTCCTTCTTTAGCCACTTTGACCCACACCACAGTGCTGCGACTCGGTTGTGCCCAAGCCCTGTTCCCACACCAGTAAGCACAGTAGCCGCAGCATCCGGGCACCGGACTACGGTAGAGTAAAGACCCGGTTACCCGGCTACTGATGCTGCACTACAGCACTTAGGCAATCCACAGTCACTATGGCGCCATATGTCGCCATCAATTCTCACCCCAATAGCACTAACTGCGCTATGGCGCCATCTGTCGCCACCTGGTCTCATGCCAATAGCGATACTCGCACATCACACGCCATAGTACACCATCCGTTCCCACTCCAATGGCATTAACCTCGCGATGGCGCCATTGCTCGCCACCCTTTCCCACTCCAGTGGTGTTTAGCCCGCAACATCGCCTCCCTTGCATGGACCAGGCCAGTTTCTGTCTTGCACTTCCTTATTTAGTAACCATGCCTGCCCTTACTTACTTTAGGCTCCGCTTGAATCTGGTTTGTAGTAGTATATAAGACTGCCTGTAAATTATCGGAGCCCCAATCAATTCTTCTTGGGTCTTTCCTTACAAGGCACCCGCTTATAAGAAGTTTGATCCATCTTTCCATTTCGCTTCACTTTGCTACAAGTCCCCTTGTGCCTAGCACCCGGGACATTGTTTTGCTTGTTCCACTCGACGCCTCCTTGCCTTTGTGCCCAAGGTCGTTTCAGGTCTGTGGTCAGCTGATTGGTCTCAGTCTCTTCAATGGCTGCTGTTTTTGGTGGAGTTGTGTAAGGAGTTGTTCTATGACTGTCACTCAGGGTAGTTTAGGGATGAAAAGAGTTTATTGAAAAATCTACCAGCTCCCAAAGTTCTGTCCTCCTCCTACTTCTCCAATCTCCCAGTTATAGCCAATGATGAGGGAGGTGTGTTGAGTGTCCTGTTCAATGGTCATATAGAGGGGGGTGGTTTCTCTAGCAAAAAACTGGAGAATGCAAATGGTAAGGTATACAAAAAGGCAAGAAAAGAAGATGAGAAGAAAAGTAAGTATTCCCAGCAGGAGCTGGACTATCATAAAAGGAGATGGAAGGTAGCAAGAAAAATACCTGTCAATAAGTGCAGGTATGCATGGACAAGAAGGTGTACTGTAATAGTAGCAGGTGCTACTAGAAGTTGGCTAAAGATGGCAAGGGCAGTGCAAAGATGCATGAGGGCAAAGGCGTCCCTGACTGTCAACAGGGCAGACAAGGGTGGTGGTGGTGGTGCAGCAGGCAGCTCGGGCTGTGGTGATTCTCTTATGACAGATGAGGCAGGCTTCTTCTACTAAGAACCAGGTGCAGTTCTCTTGCCAATGATGGTACTCTTCATTGAGGTGGTGGCAGGTGTTGGGCAAGGTGGGGTTGTGGTAAGGACCCTCAAGGTCATTGTGAAACAACCCTTAGGCGGGGCTGCTTAGTGAGCTGTGTGACAGCAGGGAAGTGACAAGTGACAGGAGCTAGCGGGGCCCTGGCATCGACTGAGGACTAAGGGGAAAACCCAGAATAACTCGAATGAGGTTCTGGGGCTCAATTGCGACCCTATATATAGGTTTACAGTGTGTTTGTACGTATTGTGTCCTTAATACTACGTTTAGGTACTTTAGGGCGAGCATGGGAATGAGGTGATTACGCTACTGGCCGGATATGAGTCATGGGGAGTCGGTGCACAGGTTTGCGCAGCCCGGGCGCCGATGATGCGAGAGTGCACCATAGTGGCGTGCTATGATGTCATGGGGCTGTGTAAAGAGGGGCTGGACCGCTTACTAAGGTAGACACAGCTTGGCGCTGCCATCGTGTGGCGTGTGAATGCTGTTAGTTAGCGGCGCCCCTGGTCATATCACTGCTCAGGAAAGGGGTGGAAAATAGGGAAAAAATAGGGAAAAACATAGGGGTGCAAGCGAGGTCGTAACACATTGGGGTTGACAGACTTGGGTAGGGTTGACTCACACTTAATGGTGGCAGGGAAGAAGGTGGTACTACTAAATCCTCCTCCTCTTCTTTCTTTATTTCTCTATACTCCCCTACTAACCTCCTCTCTCATTGGGTGGCAGCAGAGGTGGGGTCAAAAACTTGCACAAATAGGCATGAATGTTCCTCTACAAAGAGGTGGGTGCTGGTGGCAAGGGTGGTGAGGTTGAGTGTGTACTCAGGATGCAGGACTGTGATCTGGGTGGGGTTCACTAGGGCAGAGGGCTGTCAGTAACAATGGCCAATGACTCTGTGGAGCTCACTACTATTGATGGGAACAGGCTTTGGGGCAGCAGTGGCAATGGTGAAGCAAAAAGAGATCTGAGTTATAATGAAACAACCCTTAGTGAAAGGGTAGTGAGCAGTGAGGCTAGTGAATGGAAACAGTGGTAACAAGAGCTAGTGGGGGCCCAGGCATCAACTGAGGACTGCTTACTAAGATAAACACAGCTTGGTGCAGCCATCATGTGGCATGTGAATGCTGTTAGCAAGTAGTCCAGTGCTCACCAGAAGACCAAGCTGGGATAGGAGGGGGACCAAAAAAGAAAAAAAGAGGGTGGCATGTGAGTGGGATCATAACAAGGACAGTTTTTTGACTTTATATAGCAAAAGTGGAAATTGATATATTTTGACATGTTATCATGCAAGAAATGAGTTGTATGATGGATCATAGGTTCCATATAATACAAACATGTCAAAACACCACCTTTTTCCCACCACCATTATTACAAATTTGCTTAATATTGCTTAAATTAATCAAAAAAAAAATTTCTTGAAAAAGAATCAATTGCTTATGAAATACTAATTGCTAATGGTGTAAACCACTCTATTATAAATAGGATTGACTCAAAATGCTACCCTGATATGCTCAAATTCACCTGGTAGTCACTCCCACCTCATAACCTACACTATAATATACTATATATTTTGATTTATTGAAATTCAAAAGACTATAAACATGATCCATGTCACCAAAATATGCCAGAATGTTAGAAACAAGTCCATTAGTTCTCAATCCATCCATTTTTAGTTGTAGGAAGCATGTATGAAGCCTGTGACAAATATAAACTATTCTTATATTATAGAAAAGACAGACTAGCTGTTGGTATGAGCCACAAATAGTGTATTATTTGGCCCTGTATAACTTAATTTGGATGTATCCTAAATATAATACTTGCTTCCAGTTCTTTACTATGCAGTTTTTATTGTTAAAACAACATCTAACCTCTTATTTATGCAATGCTAGATTATATGAGAGCAGTTTATGATTGTCATAGGCTTTGTACATGCTTTGTACAACTAAAAATGGATGGATTGAGAACTAATGGACTTGTTTCTAACATTCTGGCATATTTTGGTGACATGGATCATGTTTATAGCCTTTTGAATTTCAATAAATCAAAATGTATAGTATATTGTAGAGCAGGTTATGAGGTGGGAGTAGGCAATTAACCAATCAATCTCTTCCTACAGCTCCTGCTGGGTGTATTTTTTGGCTTCAGCATCATCATGCTCAAGACATGCAGCAATGGTGGCAAGGAATAGAGGTTGACTAGTCTTATGGGGCAAGGGGCAACTATCAGATGCTGTCCATCTGTCTCTTCTGCCAAAAGAGCAGCAGGGGCCAACTTGGCACATGTAGCATTCACTGATGTCCATCAACAGCATTAATAAGAACTGCTGCTGGATCACTAAAGCTCACTGGTAGTAATGAGATGGGTTCTTTGGGAAGTCAAGGATGATAATGGCAAAAAAAGGGATTCAAGTCTTAATGAAATAACCTTGGGTGCAAGGCACTAAGAGGTATAGTAGAGGCTAGTAGAGGAGGTAGTGAATTCAGGCTTCTTATATAAAATAGGTGCCTTATGAGGGAAAATCCAAGAAGACTCAAATAAGAAGTCATGGGTGCTAGACTGCAGGTTTATATACTACATGGAGTTGTATTTTATCTTTGCTTTAACTTACTTAGGGCTGGGCCAACTACTAAGAATGGAAGTGCAGGGCATAAACAGTCTTGGTCCATGTGGGCAAGGCAATGAGGAGTGGTTTGTGCAATTGATGGGAAAAAAAAAGGTGAGGTGGTATGACTTGCAGGATAATTGCTATTGGCATGGGAAGGGGGCACAGGGAAGTGTCTTGTAATTGTATGATCCATAGTCTGAGTGAGGTGCTTTAGTTTAGGTAAGTGGGACTTTATGCTACCTTGATCAGGTGCCCAAATGCTGTAAGCCATGACCATGAGGGCCAAGGAGCAACTATTTACAAGTTGTGGCCAAGTGGCATGAGAGGAAGATACCAAAGAAGAAGATGTAGGATAGCCTGCCAAGTGAACTGCAGTTCAAAGGTAGTTCAAGGGAGCAAAATGTAACAATTTACTCCTTTGCTATGCCATTAGTAACCCACTAACAAGTGACCCTAGTGCCAATTTTTCCAGATATTTAATATAGGTCCCAGTACCTTTTTTCTTCTGTTTCTCACTCATCTTCATCACCAGAGACTACATCTTCCTCACCTTAAAATGTTAAACAACTTAAAATAGCCTGCAGATCCCCAACTCAAAGTTACTTATCACTGTGTGCACTGCCAAAGTGAGAAGGTGCAAGCAATGTTAGGTAAATAATACATGGCCCCCATGTTACTCTTTCTGATTGCTCCTCTTCCCCAGATGACAAGCAACAAAGAAAAGGGGCCTCTGACCAATGAGCCATTGTGCAGGCCAAACAGTGTGCAAAATTAGGACTCAAGCATAAATAGGCAAGTACAGCAGCCAAGCAAGACCTGAGCCAAGTCAGCAATCCAGTTGATAGTGCTGTTCAGTTGATAGTGCTGCTGGAGCTCCAGGTATGATTGGCAGCACTCAAATTCAAGTGAGCCTGCCTTTGGACAATGTAGTATTTTTTTTTTCTTTCATGGCTGACATTGCACTGACAACACTCTGGTAGTTCATATCTAGAAAGGTGCACAGTAGCATTGATGCCAACAGAAGTCATGCAAACCTTGCCTTAGTGTTGACTGTTCACAAAGGAAATATGCCACCAGTGAGCACTAGGGCCACCAGCTCCTCAAGGCCTAGCACTCTGAATCCCAAGGTCTATTTTATTCACTAGTTGATGGTGCTTGGCACTCACTTTCATCATTTGCTAGGCCACTGCCTTACTTCCTGTAACACATATCCAAGTTCTCACACTAGGTTAGTTGGTCAGGCTAGAGTGACTCAAAAGCCTGTCAGCAGAAAAACCAGCAATACATGAAGTAACATAATAAGTCGTATCACATCCCTCTCAATCAATCTGAATATATTTCAGTGATCCATCCCATAGTGGCACCAATTGCTGCAAAGCCAAGCCCACCCTTATTCTGCCAAGGTACAGTGAGCAACAAAACTGTTGCAATGTCTAACCCCAACATGGTGTGCGAAGCGCACCGCAATCACCCCTGGGAATTTCGCTTAGCTGTAGTAGAGACAAACAAAGTACAAACAAAGAGCTACAAAACCATCTCTTGATCATGTGATTTGGCCTAGTGGCT
>JBBPTI010000093.1:0-25146 GCA_038093995.1 Tylopilus aff. callainus | reverse complement strand
CAGTGAGGAATACCCTGAAAGAGGCCTCATTAAAGGCTGTAGTAAAGAAGAAAAAACCCCTCCTTTCTGCCAGCCATAGAAAAAGAAGATTGGCCTTTGCCCTCAAGTACCAATATTGGACTGTAGACTGGAAGAGGGTTATTTGGTGAGATGAAACCAAGATCAATAGGATTGGATCAGATGGACAGGAGTATGTGTGGAAAAAGAAGGGGGAAGGCCTGATTCCTAGAGAGGTCAAAGGTACAGTCAAGTTTGAAGGAGGTTCTTTAATGGTATGGGGCTGTATGGAATGGAATGGAGTGGGGGTTTTAAGTGAGGTTAAAGGGAGAATGGATGCTGAATAGTATGTGGCAATTTTGGAGAAAGAATTGCTGCAAAGCATGGAAAAATCTGGCATTTCTGAAAATGACATTATCTTTCAACAGGATAATGATACCAGACATACCTCAAGAAGAGCTCAGGAATGGTTCCAGGAGCAGAACATCAAGCTTCTAGATTAGCCTGCATAATCCCCAGACCTTAGTCCCATTGAGCACAGTTGGGGTCACTTTAAAAAGTGCCTTTCTGGTTATTTCAATATATCTACTGGAGTCCATCAGTTATGGGACAGGGTGGTAGAGGAATGGGGCAAAATATTTGTGGAACAGTATCAAAAATGGATAGAAAGTATGCATAGAAGAATCCAAGCAGTTATCAAGGCTAAGGGAGGTCATACCAAGTACTAGATACCATATTTTGTACAAAGTCAAACAATTTTCAGAATGAGTGGTTGTTTTGAAATTGCTGTCATTCAATCAGATTTCATCCAAATCTTTTGCACTATAGACCAATCCTTTAGCCAAGAGTAAGATCTTCATTTCATACACCAATAGTGTGAGGTGAGGATTAGTGGTTGTTAGGGAATATTGCCATTAGTGAAAAACATGCAAACATTCAGACAATTGTTTGAGCCACTGTAACAGAGGCACTGGAGTTGTTAGCAGAGGGCCAGAGTCATCTGTGGAGGGATGGAGCCAATGCCTGTATTGCCAGAGGTGTAGTTGGAGCATCTGCAGATGGTCAAGCAGTCATGGTCACATGGTCATGTGCCTGTGAGTGATGTCAGTGCTAAAGTCATATGCTGTCAAGACAGAGAGCCAAGGCAATGAGGCTGGAGTCATGGGCATGAGGGCTGTGCTGAATGGCTGTGCAAGATTCTGGATCATGTTACATGTGGTGGATAGGAAACTGAATGCAAGACTGTGCCATAGAGCATTGCTAACAGATCAGGTGAACCACTTGACATCATTGACCAACATCAGCCACCAAAAATATAGGAGTAACCTAGTATAAACTGTGTAGACACCCTTGTGCCCAAGGTCATCATGTGCCTCCTTAATCAGTCCATACTGGTGGTCTTCTGATACAATGAGCTGGTGTCATCCATGAGGTTTGCAGTGCCATAAAAAATCATCAAGGATGAAGAACTTTGTTGCTGAGTTTACAAAGGATTGGAACTCAGTGTCTGAGAGGTCAGTGGGGCATATACAAGAATGAAGGAAATCTTGGATTGCATGAATGCAGGTCTTTTGTGCCATAGCTTTAGAGGACTGCAGAATAGTAGGGGAGTCAGGGAAATCTGCAAGTGAATTATGGTTAGTGATAGCAAAAGAGAAGACTGCAGCATAGGTCATAGTAGACTGAGGTCATGGAGCATGAGGTAAGGTGTGGTCATTAAAAATAATGGTAGCAAAGGAATAAGCCTGGTTGAGCCAGTCCTCAACACTCCTGTCTTCAGGAGAATCCTTATCAGAAGGAGGGTGCTGAGAAAGACTGTCCAGACCTGCATGCCATGTAGTAGAGACATGACAAATCTCAAAATGGAACAAAAGTGTTATGCTTTGTGCCTCCTGCACTACTCTTCCACTCCTTCATTCCCTACACTCCCTTCTTTAGACATAGGTACCCACACCACAGAGCCGCAACTCAGTAACATCTGCCCTTGCTCCCATGCCACCTCAGCAATAGCTTACAGCATTAGGGCACCTGACCAAGGTAGTGCAAAGCCCCTTTTACCTAAGCAGCTAACACCATAGTGACTGTGGATTGTGCCATCGCTTGCCATACCCATGCACTCAGATCCCACACCAATGGCATTACTCCTGCATATCATATGATTCCCTTATTTCCTTTTTCCTCCAATTGCAGAACTCCTGCTATTGCACCACTGTTTGCCACCTTATCCCATGCCAATAGCCAATATCCCTCAGTACAGCCCTGCTCACATGGACCAGGCCAGTTTTTGTCTTGCACTTCCATACTTAGTAACCTGGCTGGCCCTAACAATATTTAGATGGAGTTCCAACTTAGGTAGCTAGTAGTATATAAACCCCCCATGTAATTGTCGGAACTCCAATTGATTCTTCTTGGGTTTTCCCTCACAAGGCACCCAGTTACAAGGAGCTTGATTGATATCCTACACTTTTGTACACTTTTGTACACCCTCTGCTATGCAGCCAAAGGTACTTAGTGCCTGAGGTTGTTTCATTAAGAATTGATTTCCACTTCACCATCGTTGCTCTTCAACTTCTCTGAAGCACTCTACATCCTACCCCTCTTCTCTCAACCAGGACTCTCACAGTAGTGAGCCATACTGTACCTATGTTCAGCCTTTCTAACATAGAAGGAAACCAGTGAACCCTCATTGTGCCCAGTTGGCCCACGCTTCTCTCATGGCAGAGCAAGAAGTCACACAGCATCTGGTATTCACCCCTCACCCACAGCACCCCATCAATCTTGACCTCCTCACTAGCGTCACTTCACACCTCAAAGCTGACACCACCACTGCTTTAGAAAGGGAGCAACAGGAGTTTCAGCAGGAGTTCAATGCCCATATCACTGAGTGGAGTGTGAGGAGTACTCAGGCTTTGTCAGCTACACCCGATCTAGTCTATCCTCCATATCCCTTTGCTAACCTTGACCCCAATGACTTTATCCCACCTACACTGCCTTCATTGAGGCACAACTTGCTCACCCCCTTTCCTACTTGCCAGACTATCATGCTTGTGATAGACCCTACCCCCTTTGTTATCCACAATACTGATTCCAGCTGAACAGACCTGCCAGTTCAAGTATCATTTACAGCAAATGAACCCCCGGATACCTGTGCCCCCAAGACAGCTTAAGGTGACCCACCAAATTTCTTTAGAACTTTTATTTCTTACTTGTTACTCACTTCTTGTTCTCCTTTTTATACCTAAGGATGTTCCCTGTTTTCTTCTACTACTCCCTGTTAACTTCTTGTTTTATCAGTTTCTTGTTGTTTGTTTTGCTTACCTATTTCGTTGTTCGCACAGTTCAGACAAACTGTAATACCCTCATACTTTTCATCTGCACACCTTACAGCAAGTATTCCATAGGCGCAACCTCCACTACTGCATTACACAGAGAAACTTTCAGATACGATACCAATAGCAATGATTGGCCAGCAAAACCAACCAACGATTGGTAGTTATCCCTTTTGAAATCAGAACTGCCCGCAGTTTAGCTATAGGGGGATTACTAAGCAAACTAAAGAGGCACCCAAAGCCAAGGAAGATAAGGATCCTCAATAGGCCAAGACCCAGAGATTGGCAAGATCAGAAGACTGTCATCTGCTCAAGACCTTTAGCACCACTCCCATTTGAGAGCTGAAGAAGCTGAAGAAGTTGGTACAAGAAAGCCACAAAGAAGACCATATGGAAAGAAACTCGATTCGAGTATGTCACAGGCACTCCTTACCCTATTGGCCAACCCTACTGTTGGGACGCATGACAAGTTGAACACAGTGGTGAATGAATTCACTACCATCACCCAGCAGACTGCATTGCTTGCCAGATCATTGCAAGACTCCAACAATGAGATCATGCACCTGGAACAAGCCATCACCACCAAACAGCAAACGGTTGCAATACTCTGAGGCCAAATGGCAGCTGCTGGTCCCCCTGGGACAGCAAAGAAAGTTGAATTGTTCACAGACCCTGGCAAGTATGATGGCAACATTGCCAAATTTGAGGAATAGTGGGCAAAGATGCAGGCATGACTAAAAGTAAATGCACACGTTGCCCCACAAGGAAGTTATGAAGCAGTAGTCACAGTGCTTTCGCACCTCAAAGGACCCAAGGCTGGACCCTTCGCCCAGACCAGACTAGCCAAAGGCCCCACTTACACATGGGCTGATTTGAAGGGCAAAGTAGAAGGACTGTTTCAGGCTGCTAATCAGAAAGACTGGGCATGTTGCCAGCTGGAGGAGTTCAAGCAGGGTAACATGCAGACTAACAACTTCATAGTCCACTTGGAAGCCCTTTACCAGCAGGCTGACATTGATGACACACATGCCATCTGGCTCCTTGAGCAGAACACTTCGAGGGCCATCATCATCCAGTTGTTTAAAGAAGGAAAGCGCTCTAACACACCCACCACCTACCTGCACAACATCCAAAAGACTGGAACTGCCATGGAGGCGCTAATGTTCATACACAGCGGAGAAAGAAAAATCACCCCCAGGATGAGTATGTGGGGGTTAGCTGAAGAAAATGCTGAAGAAGCGGTCTATGTGCTGAGCAGCAGTGATAGCCAGTCCAGGTGCTTCAATTGCAAATGCACTGGACACTAAATCAAGGAATGCTGCCAGCTGAGGATCAACCAGTGTTCCTCTTGCAGATTTGTACAAGGCAGGCACAGCGCCCATTGCAAGATGAGGAAGACAATCTGCTGGATCCCATTGGCCGAAGAAGAGGAGTTCAATTGCAACACCCCACTAAGGATGGAAAAGTTAGCTGTGGTGGTAAAGAAGCAGCAGAACCCTGAAGAAGAGTCAGGTTTTCAAGTCATCAAATATGACAACAAGGGAAAAGGCAGAGCCTGAAGGGCATGTTGGATGCCCTGATGGCTAGAGAAAGATTCATCACACGCTCCTATCGTTTCCACATTATCCCTGACAACTGTATCATACCTATTTTCATGCCCGGTCAAGAGGAGCCTGCTCCCCAGTGGCTCAGCAGCAACCGTGAACCCAATGCCATGCTTAATTCCTCTTTATACCCCACTCCCTCTACTACTCCAACCAGCTCCCCTTGCATGCAAATCCTGACGACACCACCCCCCATTATCCACATTCTCAGCATCAACTGACAAGAAATCACCCTGACCATACGGGTCAAGTCAAGAAATGGTGACTTCATTAACACCTCTGCTTTGCTCAACAGTGGGGCCCAGTCCACCTTTATGCATGAAACTTTCACCCTGAAGTATGGGATCCCTCTAGAACCCCTTAAACATCCCATACTAGTCTACAATGCTGATGGCACCCCAAACAGAGCTGGCCCAGTAACCCATATAGCCAAAGTATTACTAGAGTATCAAGGCCATGTCAAGAAAGTCCAGGTTGAGGTAATAGACCTCAGAAACAAGGACCTGATCCTCAGGTACACATGGTTAAAGACACACAACCCCCGGATTGACTGGAAGAAAGGAACTGTGCATCTATCAGATTGCCCGGAGTTGTGCAACTACAATGAAGTTTCCCAGGTAGTCCAGAAAGCTGAAGAACAGGAGAAAGAGACAGCCAAAAAAGCAAAGGGTGCATGTAGTGCCCAGGCTGAGGAAAGGGAGATTTGAAGTGCTGAAGAGCCAATGGCCCAAGATCTAGTATCCTGAGAATACCACCCATTCCTTTGGATGTTTGAGCAGAATGAGTTTGAGCACATGCCAGTTTGAAAGCTGTGGGACCATGCCATTGAACTAAAAGACTCCTTCAAGCCAAGAAAAGGCCGCAACATCCCCCTGAGTCCACAGGAGCAGTGAGAAGTCAATGAATTTGTTGACAACCAGTTACACAAGGGCTACATCCACCCCTCCAAATCTGAGCAGACCGTGCTGGTATTCTTCATACCAAAGAAGGACAGCAAGAAACACATGGTCCAGGACTACTGGTATCTCAACGAGCACACTATACAAAACAACTACCCACTTCCACTTATCTCCCAGCTAGTGGATCAGCTCAAAAATGCCTGCCTTTTTATGAAGATGGATCTCTGATGGGGCTACAACAATGTGTGCATCAAGGAGGGCGATGAATGGAAGGCCACATTTACTTGTCACCAAGGGTCCTTTGAACTCCTTGTCATGTTCTTCAGACTCTGCAACTCACCAGCCACATTCCAAACAATGATAAATGAGATCTTTGCCAACATGTCTGTCAATGTTCTGGTTTATATCAATGATCTGATGATCTTTACCCTGACTGACGACATTCAAGAGCATCAGAAGGTTGTCAAAGAAGTGCTGTGGTGACTCAAAGAAAACAATCTGTTTGTCAAGCCCTCCAAACAGAGTAAGCATGGATAGTGCCAAGGTAACAGCAATCATGGACTGGCCCAGGCCAAAAGACATTTGAGGAGTCTGCTCCTTCCTCAGCATGGCCAACTTCTACCAATGTTTCATCCAGGATTTCACCAAGGTTGTGCACCTGTTACATGACCTAACAAGGAAAGATGAACCATTCTGCTGGACTGAGGCCCGTGAGGCTGCCTTCAAAGGGCTGAAGAGAGCATTTACCACAGCCCCAGTGCTCACATACCCTGATAACAACAAGCACTATCAGCTCAAAAGTGATGCATCCTCCTTTGCAACTGGCACAGTCCTCCTAGTAGAAAAGGATGACAAATGGCACCCCATGGCATACTCCTCGCATGCAATGACACCCGAAGAATGTAACTACCTGATAGCAGACAAAGAGATGCTAAGTGTAATCAGGGCACTAGAGACATGGTGCCACTACTTGGAAGGGACCACCCATGAGTTTCAGATTTGGAATGACCATCAGAATCTGACCTGGTTCATGACCCGACAAAATCTAAACCAGCAACAGGCCCGATGGGCCCAGTACTTGTCCTGGTTTAACTTCAAGTGGTTCCATAAGCCTGGCTCAACAATGGGCAAGGCAGACACCCTTAGCAGATGAGAGGACCTTGCAGTAGGCGATGAAGATGACAACCAGCATGTGCTGGTAGTTCCCCCCAAGGCTATAGGAGTCTGAGAGATGAAGAAGGTTGAAGAACCAGTGATCTTGCACCCAAGTGGTGATGCCCTCACCAATAACATTTCCCACAAAACAATTAAGCTCCTGGTGCCAGTCCAGGCCCATCTGGAGGTGTCAGGGTACACCATATCTAATGGGTGTTGCTTGAAAGAAGGGAAAGTGTATGTTCCACCTGCTTGCTGACCCCAGGTGCTATATCTCCATTACAACGCCCCATTGGCAGGACACCCCAGAGTAGAGCAAACATTGGAGGCACTCTGATGTGGATACGACTGGCTGAGTGTGGCCAAGGATGCTACAGAGTATGTAAAGCACTGCTCCCATTGTGCCCAGGTAAAACCTAGCAACCAACCCCCGGCCAGCAAGCTACAGCCACTACCCATTCCAGCCGGCCCTTGGGAAGATATCTCATTTGACTTCATCACCAGACTCCCGGAGTCCAACTCATATACCACCATTTTGACAGTAGTTGACTGATTCTCCAAGGCAGTTGAGCTCATCCTGTGTAACACCACCTGTACCTCTGTGGATCTCACTGGGATATACTTACACCATGTTTGGAAGCACCATGGACTCCCCTGCAGCATTGTTTTGAACTGAGGCCCGCAGTTTGCCTCCAAGTTGATGACCAACCTCTGTCAGCAACTCCAGATTGAGCAATGTCTTTCCATAGCATACCACCTGCAGACCAACAGGCAAACTGAACAGATGAACCAAGAAGTCAGCCAGTACCTCTGACTCTACTGTGCTGAACACCCTGAGACTTGGTCCAAGTGGCTTCCACTCGCCCAGTTCACCATTAATAACCAAGTCTCCTTCATCACTGGCAAAAGTCCATTTCAGCTAACCCATACCTATTCCCTGGTCATTGGCATTGAGCCCACTGTCACCCCCTCCCTGACAGCTGACAATCTTGCCAACCAGTACGCTTCCCATCTGGAAGAAGTCCACACTTGCCTCCATCAATCCCAGGAACGCATGAAGCATTCCGGTGACCCTCATCACTCTGTCACTCCAACCTACCAGCTGGGAGACAAAGTTTGGCTCTCCTTGGAACATCTCCACACTCCTCACCCCACAAAGTTGCTTGACTGATGGCTTGGACCCTTCTCTGTCCTCAAGCACAAGGGCCCCAATGTGGTACATCTTTGCCTCCCCGCCTTCTTCCATATCCGCCCAGTGGTCAATGTCTCACATATCAAGCCCTATCTCGCACCTCTTCCCAGACAGCCCACTTCCACATCCTCCACCCCAGTTATTTTACCATCTAACAATAATGATGAATACAAGGTGGACTATATTGTCAACTCTTGCCCCTACAGCCGTGGACTCCAGTACTTGGTCCACTGGAAAGGCTTTGACACCTCCAAGCTCACCTGGGAACCTTGCTCCAATCTTGCCCATGCACCTGATGCCATCGCCACATTCCACTGAGCCCACCCTTCCACCCCTCACTCTATCTCCTCCATCGACATCCGCTCCCTCTTTCTTGGCTGTTCCCCAATCCATCTGGAATCTGGATCTTAAGGAGAGGGATGTGTTACGCTTTGTGCCTCCTGCACTACCCTTCCACTCCTTCATTCCCTACACTCCCTTCTTTAGACATAGGTACCCACATCACAGAGCCACAACTCGGTAACATCCGCCCTTGCTCCCATGCCACCTCAGCAATAGCTTACAGCATTAGGGCACCTGACCAAGGTAGCACAAAGCCCCTTTTACCTAAGCAGCTGACATCATAGTGACTGTGGATTGTGCCATCGCTTGCCATACCCATGCACTCAGATCCCACACCAATGGCATTACTCCTGCATATCATATGATTCCCTTATTTCCTTTTTCCTCCAATTGCAGAACTCCTGCTATTGCACCACCGCTTGCCACCTTATCCCACACCAATAGCCAATATCCCTCAGTACAGCCCCACTTGCATGGACCAGGCCAGTTTTTGTCTTGCACTTCCATACTTAGTAACCTGGCTGGCCCTAACAATATTTAGATGGAGTTCCAACTTAGGTAGCTAGTAGTATATAAACCCCCCATGTAATTGTCGGAACTCCAATTGATTCTTCTTGGGTTTTCCCTCACAAGGCACCCAGTTACAAGGAGCTTGATTGATATCCTACACTTTTGTACACTTTCATACACCCTCTGCTATGCAGCCAAAGGTACTTAGTGCCCAAGGTTGTTTCAAAAAGGATATCTGTGATCCATTGATTGATGGTCACATTGGGCTGAAGATCTGGGTTGTTGATCATTCCCTGGACATATTTAGCATCCATTTTTATGATGAGGTTAGCTATATCAAAAATGAAGACCCTGACTGAGCAAAGCACCCAAAAGAGTCTGTAAAGCTCAAGTTTTGCTTGTAAATAGTGGCTCTCAACTTCCATAAGGCTAATGGAACCAAAACAGTTCAGATAGTGCTTGCTATCCTCACCTTCCTGTGATAAAATGAACCTGACCACTATGACTGAGGTGTTTATGGCAAGGATGACCTCTCAGCCAGACTCATAGTCCAAGTGGCAGAGTGTGGGGGACTTAATGATCTCATTCTTGAGATAAGCCATCATGTCTTTCTAAGCATTGCCCCATTCAAAGAAAACACCCTTTCATGTGAGATTAATTAATGGTTGAGTGAGAGAGGCAAAATTATGAATGAAAATGCAGATGATACTGCAGGTACCAAGGAATCCACAGACTTGGGTGAGGTTTTCACAGTCTGGCTGGTCCATAATCTTTTGAACCTTGGCCTCATGCACTATACATCCTTTGAAGGTGCATTTGTGGCCAATAATGGTGGTGTCTAGGGCCACAAGTACAAACTTCTTGGCAGAGACCATCACATTGACATTCTGCAATCACTGTAAAATATGGTGAATGACAACAAGGTGGTTCCAAATAAAAAGATGGATTTCCAGATTCTTGGGAATGGCCTCATAGGATCCATCAGGCTGTTGGTGCTGAGTAGTCTTGGACTTCATAGGTAAGTCATTAACAAATGGCATGGTATAGTGCAGAATCTTGTCCTGCAAAATTAATGCCATATCAGCTTGGTAAATTTGGACTGTGTTAGTATGGCCCATGGAAAGAGTGGTGAGATGATGGGGACTGAGTGGACTATTAAAAGTTGTCATATCTCAGGAGTCCATATGCAGAGGTCTTTGGTCATAACCAGTGAAGAGGTCCATCATACCATATACCATATACCCACCAAAGGATTCAGCAAGATGCTCAACAAATGGTGGGACAGAGGAGTCCCTAATGATCATGGCATTGAGGGGTTGAAGGTCATGGACAAGGCAAAGAGTTTTGCCATCCTGCTTCAGGATGCAGAACCAGTGTAAGCAATAGGCTGCAGCTGATGGCTCATATATGCCTGAAGCAATGCAGTCTTTGATAATTTGGATTGCCTGATCCCAGGCCTTTGGAGGTATCAATATATTGTGGAGGACCCATGGCATATGGGATACTGTTGGTATCTTGACAGGCAGGAAATATCACTCATCAAGGTGCCCACACTCAGTAGGAATCCAAGTGAAGGTGGCTTCATGGTTGTGTACAATCTATTTGACCAGCTTAACTTCTTCAGGCCATAGCCAATTTGCAGGGTCAAGATTAAGCACATCAGTGTGTTCCTGTATGAAGTGAAGTCCAAGGACAAAGTCCAGCAGGTGAGTGGGTAGCAGTACAAGACCAGAAAGAGGATCATCAGGTAAGCAGTGCAGCACATGATACTCTTCCTCAAGAGGAGCTGCAACTAGCCAAACCTTTTTAGCTACCAGTTTATACACGAGAGTGAGAAGTCAGGTCAAAGATGGAAACAGAACCAAATGCAGAAATGTTGGAAGGTGATAAGGAAGATTGGGTTAAGGAGAGGAAGGAATAGGTAGGAGACTGTGACAGTCTTCATAAGTCTGTCAGTTTATTAGATAAAAATCAGGACAAAGAAGCAGTAAGCTGCAGAGATGAAGTGTGAGTATCTCCCCAACCTTTCAACAGATCATCAACATCTAAAAACCCTGGTGAAACTCAATAGTAGGCTGATGATTAGCACAAGCAAAACCATGGTGGCAGTGTGGACATCCTTTTGTCCAAGAATGGGTAGGTAGCTTAAACTCCTTGCCTGTATTAGGGTCTCAAAGGGTGATAGTTTGTGCCCTGTCAGGGAAATTATCAGTAGATGCCTTCATGAGACAATGAAATGGGTGACTGAGCAATAGGTCAAAGTTGGCCCATGGTATCACTTGAACCTGTAAGCAGACCTCACCTGTACCAAAATCTAGAGCAAGGTTTTTGATGACACCAATGATAGATTCTGTGGTGGTGTTAGTGTTGGACATTGTTATGAGGTGGTCAGAGCAGACTGATAGTCTGAGCTCTTCCCACAATCATTTTAGCATGGCAATGATCTTGGACCCAGTGTCCAAGATCACAGTAATGGTTTAATCAGCCCTGACAACACAAGCCTGCAAAGACCACAGTGGGATGCTGTGGGACACTACAATATGGTCATCATTGCTTTGAAGGACACAGTTGCCATACTCTCATTCCATGGCTGCCAGGTCACAATCAGCAAGCTTGTTAACCTGCACAAGGTTAGTGGTTGTGGGAATGTGGATAGTAGCAAATGCCTCCTGGAAGTGCTTGTGCACATCCAGAACCTGAGAAATGATGTCCTTTATGGTTACTGGTACAGTGGCCTCTAGAATCTGATCAAGAAGCCTCTTAGGGGCAGTCTTATTTTCTAGGGGAAAGGTGTAATGGAACTGCCTGGTGGGGGCAGCTGCAGAGTTAGTTAGTTCTATCCAAGGAGGAGGGTTAGCTTTAGGGGTGAATGAAGAAGAAGCTGGTGCTGTGGGGGTAGCAACAGGAACCATAGTCTTTGAAGGTTCAGATATTGGGGCACAGGCTGCCTCAATCACTGGTAAGGTGATTTTTTTGGTGACTGTTGCTGCATGAGGACTGGCATGGTTCTGTCTGCAGGTGGGTATTTCTACTCCATCAAAATGGACTTGCTTGCCTTTGTCCTTGGCCCATTTGGCCTTGAATATGGCCACAGCACAAGCCATGTATTGTCTAAACTTAGGGTCAGCTGTCTTGATATCTGGATTGTCATCCCAGTGCTCAGCAGGAGCTAGGAAAACTAATGGCTTGATATCCAAAACTGCATCAGTGTCAGGTACAACAAGGGAAAGGAGTCCAGTAGTGATGTTAGTAGCAGGCAGGGCAGAAGCATGTGTCCCAATCATGTCAAGACAATCCTCAAGGTAAGATGTGCCCTCAATGTGTGGGATGTACTTCCCATCAGGAAGGCAGATCCAACCATTAGTGCCCCTGCTAGCCTTCCTGGCTGCAAGGTACTTGGCAATGTCAGGGCAATTGCCAATGAAATACCCATACTTATCACAGAAGGTGCAAGAGTGTTTGGAGAAGTGCTGCATTGCCACCTGCTCTTATTTAACAATGACTGGCAGAGTGGTCCATGGTGGAGCAACTGGTGGTGCCATAGGGGTGGCCCATGCTAGGTAGTATGGAGTTGGGGCCCCAACACAAGGCTTGGAAGGGGACAAAGAGCTGTGCCAGTTAATAGGAACTGGGTGACCTTGAGAGTATCTTTAATGGAATACAGGTCAGTGGGATGGTGTGTGGTTTTAGTAATAAGAAGGTGGTGGTGGACTTGAGCTGCCAAGTCTGCAGAAAGTCTGGCAAGAAACAGAGTATCTCAGTCTAAGTCCAAGAGCTTCCTTGCCTGGACTAGTGGTGTGGCAATCTTGATAAAACTGCAGTGATACTGTGAAAAATCAGCAAGGGTGTACATAGGCTTTGTGCTGGTCTTGTGGGTTAGGTACTGAAGGTCAGCACAGCAGAATTTGTTAGCACCTTCACAACCAGAGTAAAGATCTTTGACTGCATCTATAAACTGGTCCCAATCAGCCAGAACTGCAGTGGCTTTTTCAAGGGTTTTTTAGCAGTCCAACTCATCATAGGCAGTGTAGCACAAATCTTCTCCATGGCAGTAAGACCAGCAGTGGTTCCTAGAGTGTTAACCTGGTCTAGAAAGTGGGGAAGCTCAATAGGTACCTCCCCAGTAAATTTGGGAGCACCACAAGCACCACAGGTAGGCATAGTAGCACCTTGGTTAGCCATTGGTCCAGGTGAAGGGACTATAGGAGGAAGTGGAGGTTGGGGAAAATGCAGGCCAGTGGTAGTGGACTTGGGTGAAAAGAGCCCTCAGTGTTGTCAAAGAGATTTTGTAAGGATGGGGCAGTGGAAGACAATGTGCTAGGAGATGGAGACAATTGGGGTGAGTAGTCCACAGTGAGTAGTGAAAGTGGGCTAGAAATCTAAGATGCAGGGAGGTTCTCCTGGACTCTCCTGGGAGTGGACTCTATATATTCACCAGGAATAAAAGGTCCTATGTTCAGCTTGTCACCTAGAATTTCTTCTGTGACAGTCAGACTCAGAGTCTCAATACTGGGGGTCTGCTAGGAACCCAATGGCTATGTGTCAGCTAAAACAGATGATGTAGAGCAAAGATGAGATTTATTCAGCCAATCCAAATCAGCAAAGGAGCAGTCTAAGCTATCACCCATCAGTGAACTAAGCTCATGGCCAGTCAAGTCAGGAAGGTCAGAGCAGTTATGTCTTGTGTTTGAGGATGACACCAGATGAAATAAGGTGGAGTCATCACTGATTTGCAAATTGTGAAAATGTGTGCATAAATTTTCAAGGTTGGGTTGCTGGGTGATAAGTCATTGACTTTGTCTGGAATCCCATTGTAAGTCCCTTATGGTGGGCTCCAGTTGTAAAGATGACAAGAACTCTGGGATGGACTTTGATAGAAGTCCTAGAAGTCCTAGGGGTTGTCAGTGTGTGGGGGGAGCAATAGGCTCACCCTTAAAGGACTCTGGAGCACAGGGAGTGGAGCAGAGAAGTCCTCAAGTAGTTGACTAGTGAGAAGCACAAGTCCAATAGTCTTGTAGAGTGTTAGCAGTCAGGGGTGGTGACAGGAGATGAGATGGTTGTAAACAGTGAGTGGTAGCAGTGCAGTAAACAGTTGGTGAATGGTAAATGGTGTGGTAAGAGCTAAAATGGGAGCTGCATTCCAAGTTCCTATGACATTGCTTTATAGTCTGGGAATGCCTGAGACTTAGATATAACTGTAGGAACCTGAGTCTAAAAAAGAAACAAGAATAAACTAGTTGAAAGAACATGAAATGAAACAAAACTGATGTTATGACCCACTTGCTCACTCCCCTGTTTTTCACTCCTTAAACAGTTCTATCCCAGTACCAGTACCAGTACACAACCTGGCCCACCTACTAACAGCATTCACATGCCATATGATGGCTGCATCAAGCTGTGTTTACCTTAGTAAGCAGGTCTGGATCCCTTGCACAGCCCCATGACATCATTATCACCTCATATCACATCACTATGGCACAATCACATGTCATCAGTGCCTGGGCTGTGCAAGGCAGTGCAGTGACCCCCCATGACTCGTTCCTGGCCAATAGCATAAATTTCACACTCCCACATCTATCCTAAATGAACCCATATGTAGTAATACTCATACAAACACATACAAACCCTGTAAATGTATATAAGGCTGGCAATTCAGCCCTGAGATCTTTATTCAAGTTATCTTGGGTTTTCCCCTTAGTTTTCAGTTGACACCTGGGCCCCCATTAGCTCTTGTCATTACCATTACCATTCACTGAGCCTTGCTGCTCACTACCCTTGACCCAAGGGTTGTTTCATTATAACTCAAATCTCTTTACTTTACCATTGCCACTGCCATCCCAAAGTCTGCCTCAACAGTAGTGAGCTCTGCAAAGTCATTGGCCATCATTACTAACAGCCCTTTGCCCTAGTGAACCCCACCCAGCTATCCATCCCATGTCCTGAGTATGCTGTCGATGTTGCCACCCTTGCTGCTAGTGCTTGCCTTTTTATAGAGGAGCACCCCTGACTATTTGCCCAAGTTTTCGACCCTGCCTCCACCACTGCCCAGAGAGAAAGGAGGTTAGCAGGGGAGTACAGAGAAGTAAAAAAGGAAGAGGAGGATGATTTAGTACTACTGCTGTCACCCTCCTCCACTGTAAAGTGTGAATTGACCCTGCCTGAGACTATTGACCCAAACAACCTCAAGAGTCCCTATCGTAACCCCACCTTACCTGATACCTGCTGCCACCTTGACAAAGAGTACCATCATTGGCAAGAGAACTGCACCCAGTTCTTAGTTGAAGAAGCCCACCTTGCCCATCATGAGAGAATCGCCACAGCCCAAGCTGCCTGCCACACTGCCACTGTTGCACTAGAGTTCACCATGCTTATGAAACAGAATCAACAACTCTACAATGGGTGCATTGAAGAGCAAAAGAAGACCACCATGCTGCTGAAAGACATGGCCATATTAGAACAAACCATGTCAAACCTCAATAGTGCTGCCACCATGGGAGGAAAAGCCACTCAAAAGGTAGAAGTCTTTGCAAATCCCAGAGATTATGAAGGATCTGTTGCAAAGTTTGAAGAGTGGTGGGCCAAGATTAAAGCATGGCTCCATATGAACCACTCCACCATTCTACCAAAGAGTTATAAGGTGGTCACCACAGTCCTATTCCGGCTCAAAGGACCAAAGGCCAGACCATTTGCACAGACCCACCTCTGCCAAGGCCAAGGTTATATCTGGGATGAGCTGGTCCAGGAGATGGAGAGTCTCTTCCAATCTGTCAATTAGAAGGACTGGGCTGTGACCCAACTCAAGCAGCTGCAACAGGGAGGTCTCCAGACCAACAACTTCCTAGTCCAATGGGAGGCCCTGTACCAGATGGCCAGAATTGACAATAGCCATGCCATCCACCTCCTCGAGCAAAATACAGCCTGGCATATCATCCTGCAAATCTTCAAGGAAGGTGCCTGTAAGTCAACCCCCACAGACTACCTACAAAACATCTGTGATGTTGGCTGTGCAATGGAAGCCCTCACATTCATACAGGGCAGGGGGGGACCCTCCTACTGACTGAGAGAAGACTGAATGGAGGTAGACCAGTTCAAAGAAGCAGATGAAGAAGATGTCTTTGCAATCAAGGGAAGTCCTGGCAAGTGTTTCAACTGCAAGGGGCCCAGGCATATGGTCCAAGATTGTAAGAAGCCGAAGAAGCAGTGTCCAGAGTGCCACTTCCACAGCGGAGGACACCAGTTCAATTGTCAAAAGTGGCAGGTAAGAAGGGTTACCCTTGCCAAGGAAGAGGTGTGAGCCATGCCAGTTGAAGAACAGGATTTTCCCAATGCCAGAAAAAAGCAGAAGGGAAAAGGCAGAGCCTAGGAGATGATTTGGGTGTCTCACAGGCTAATAACTCTTTATTGGTGGAATTGACAAAACTCATTACTATGCTAACCAGTTTAGTATCTAACATAGCTGGTCTAGGGGGGTCTCCTAGCAAGCCCAGCAGGGACTGAGATACTAAACCTGTGCTTAATTCCCCTTCATTCACCAATGAAATCCCAGAACCCCTAAAGATGTATATGAGGGTAATCCATAAAGGAAAAGAAATAAAGCTAACCATACAGGTCAAACCCTCCACTGAACAGAGATACATTGCAGCAATGGCCCTTATTGACAGTGGGGCAAATTTAACACTGATTAACCAAGATTTTGTAAACAGGCATCATATTCCCACCATAACTGCCTGTCACACCATTATAGTGCACAATGTGGATGGCTCCAAGAATGCCAGAGGATGTATCACAGAGGAGGTAGAAGTCTACTGTGATATTAATGAACATTGAGAACTGCTTCACACATACATATTTAACATCAGACATAATGATGTCATCCTAGGCTACCCATGGCTTCAGACCCACAACCCTCATATCAACTGGAAGACCAGTCAGGTACAATTCACAGAGTGTCCAGAAACCTGCAACTATGAGTGGATGAGCCAAAAGAACCATGAACAGGAGGTAGTGGAGGTAGCCCATGCAGAGGGACAAAGTCAAGAAAAAGAAGAACAAAGGGAATCCTTGGCACAAGAGGCCCTGACCCTGGTCCCACAACAATATCATCATTATGGCAAGGTCTTTTCTCAAAAGGAGTCAGAATGCATGCTGCTCTGAAAGCCCTGGGATTATGCTATTAAGCTAAAAGAGATGTTCAAATCAAAGAAAGGATGCATTATCCTATTAAGCCCAAAGGAGCAGGAGGAGGTAGAAGCCTTCATCACAGATCAATTGCAAAAAGACTATATCCATCCATCAAAGTCTGAACAGACTTCCCTGGTGTTCTTCATACCAAAGAAGGATGGTCAAAAAAGGTTGGTTCAAAATTATTGCTACCTGAATGAACATATGGTGTGGAACAATTACCCACTCCCATTAATCTCCCAGCTCATTGACAAACTAAAGGGGTCCAAGCTGTTTACAAAAATGGACCTCCGCTAGGGATATAACAATGTACATATCAAGAAAGGTGATGAATGGAAGGCTGCCTTCATATGCCATAAGGATGCCTATGAACCCACAGTGATGTTCTTTGGATTATGCAACTCTCTGGCCATGTTCCAGATGATGATGAATGATCTCTTCCATGACATGCCTAATGTCATCATGTACATTGATGATCTCCTCATCTTTTCCCCAAGCAGCAACCCCCATGCACATGAACAACTTGTCAAACAGGTGTTGGATTGGTTGGAATGAAACGATCTCTTCATCAAACCAGAAAAGTGTTCATTCTCCACAACGATGGTGGAGTTCCTTGGAATGATTGTGAGCCCAGAAGGGATCACTATGGACCTGTCCAAGGTAAAGGCAGTAGTCAACTGGCCTGCACCAACAACATTGCACCAGACACAGGCCTTCTTGGACCTGGCCAACTTCTATTGATGATTCATCCAGAACTACACAAATATTGCACAACCACTCCATGACCTCACCAAGAAGGAGGTAGCTTTCAAATGGATACAAGAGTGTGAAGGGGTGTTTAATGCCCTGAAAGAAAAGTTCACTACAGCCCCAATCCTTGCTTACCCAGACAACGACCACCAATACCATCTAGAAAGTGATGCCAGTAACTGTGCTATAGGGGTGGTGTTATCAGTCAAAAAAGAAGAATGATGGCACCTGGTTGCATTCTCCTCTCACTCCATGACCCCTGAACAGCAAAACTACCCCATAGTTGACAAAGAAATGCTTAGTGTGATCTCTGCCCTAGAAAATTGGAGACATTACTTGGAGGGCATGCAATACGAGTTTGAGATCTAAAACGACCATCAGAACTTTGCCTGGTTCATGACCCGACAGGACCTAAACCACTAACAGGCCCAATGGGTGCAATACCTCTCTTGATTCAATTTCAAATGGTGCCACAAGGCTGGGTCACTCATAACCAAAGCAGATGTGCTATTCAGGAGAGCAGATCTGATGCACATAGGGAATAAGGATAACAAAGCAGTATTGATGATACCTTTGGAGCAAATACAGCAGATGGGAGAAGAAGTGGAGGAAGGGGCTAAAGTGACAGTAACAACCCCCAGAGATGAACTAACTAATCAAATTTCACACCAGACCACACAGCTCCCCAAAGCCACTCTCAAGAAGCTGATGGCACAAGGGTACAAGATCTGAGATCAAGTTCTCAAACAGAACAGGCAAATCTTCGTTCCCCCAGATCTCTGCACTCATGTAATAACACTCCATCATGACCATGCTGTAAGTGGACATCCAGGGGTGCTACAAACCCTAGAACTATTAGCATGGTTCTATAATTGGCTGATGATGAGGAAAGACATTGAGGAATACATGCTAGGATGCACATGCTGTGCCTACACAAAGGCCAGTAATCAACTGCCAAAGAGAAAGTTACAGCCACTGCTGATCCCTGAAGGGCCCTGGCAGGATATCTTGGCTGACTTCATTACTGACCTTCCCACAGCAGGGGAGTATGATGTCATTCTCATGGTGGTAGACCAGTTTTTGAAGGAAGTGGAACTAATCCCCTGTGCCAAGAACTGCTCCACTGCAGGTTTAGCAGACCTCTACCTAGCCCACATATGGAAGCATCATGGTCTTCCTAATTCCATTGTCTCTGATCGAGGACCCCAATTCACCTCCACATTAATGAAGTCCCTATGTACACAACTTGGAATAATGGTGAAGATGTCATCTGCACATCACCTGCAGACTGATGGACAGACAGAAAGAATGAACCAAGAAGTTTCCTCTTATCTATGTATGTATTGCACTGAACAACAAGATGACTGGGCACAATGACTGCCACTGGCCCAATTCTTCATTAATGCAAAGCAGTCCTCTGCTTCAAAATTCTCTCCCTTTCAGGTCACACACACATACCAATTCCATATGGGGATAGAACCCTGCAATTCCAAATTGCCCACCACCTCAGAGACAGCATGTGGCTATCAGTGTTATGCCTGCGCTCACAACCCGTTTATTTCATTCCCTTTTTGGCTCCTCCCCCTATTCCAGCACTGATACCTCTCTGGCTCGCTTACTAACAGCACTCACATGCCACATGATGGCTGCGCCAAGATGTGTCTACCTTAGTAAGCAAGCCCAGAACCTTGCACAGCCCCATGACATCATCATCATGCCACATTGCACCATAATGATGCAATCTTGCACCACCAGTGCCCGGGCTGTGCAAGGCAGTGCAGTGACTCCCCATGACTCACCTTCAGCCAGTAGCATAAGCCCTGCACTTCCACGTCTACCCTGAACTACCTGTATGTAGTAATAGCATACCAAACACATACACACACCTGTAACTATATATAAGGCTGGTAATTCAGCCCCAAGATCCTCATTCGAGTTATCTTGGGTTTTCCCCTTAGTCCTCAGTTGACACCTGGGCACCCACTAGCTCTAGTTACTCCCCCACTCGCTGTTTACACCAGCTCACTATGCAGCCCCACCTAAGGGTTGTATCATTATAACTCGAATTGCCCTTGCTTCACTGTCACTGTCGCCACCCCAAAGCCCGTTATCAGTGAGCTCAGCAGGGTCGTTGGCCATTGTTACTGACAGCCCCCTGCCCCAGTGAACCCCACCCAGATCTCCGTCCCATGTCCTGAGTATGCCCTCGACATTGCCACCCTCACCGCCAGCACTCACCTTTTTGTAGAGGAGCACCCCTGCCTATTTGCCCAAGTTTTCGACCCCGCCTCTGCTGCCACACAAAGGGAAAGGAGGTTAGCAGGGGAGTATAGAGAAGTTAAGAAAGAAAAGGAGGAGGACCTAGTACTACCACTGTCCCCTACCCTTACAGTTAAGTGAGAGTTGACCCCGCCTGAGTTAGTCAACCCAAATGATCTCAAAGGGCCATACCGAGATCCCACATCGCCTGACACCCACCACTGCCTTGACGAAGAGCACCATCATTGGCAAGAGCACCGTCATTGGCAAGAGAACCACACCCAGTTCTTAGTTGAAGAAGCCCACCTCGCATGCCATGAGAGAATCACTGCAGCCAGAGCTGCCTGCTGCACTGCTGCCGCCACACTTGTCTGACCGGATAATGGCTAAGGACACCTTCACCCTTGCGCATCTTTGCGCCGCCCTCACTATCTTTAGTGATCTTTTAGTAGCCCCTGCCACTACTACCACTACACTTCTTGTTCACACCTACCTGCATTTGCTGATAGGTATTTTTCTTGCCTCTTTACCTACTTCCTTCTTCACCTCCTCTCCCTCGTCACATTACAGCTTACACCCCTCCAAGCACAACTCGCTATCAGGGATGGGACCTATTCGGCCACTCTCGGGTTCGAGAGACAAGCAATCCACGCTGAAGAAGAGCAGCCACAACAGAATTATGGCTGGTAGTTATTGAATAAAAAACTTTTTTCCTTCGAAACCCCAAGTGACAATCATAGGACAACTGTTTACATGACTCTGACAGAAGGAGGACAAACAGAGACAACTGAGACCAATCAGCTGACCACAGACTGCCCTGGTCAGATCAACCCTGTATAAAGCAACAAGGCACCCAGCTGTAATTGAAGAGTATCAAAGAAGAACCTGGGTGATCCAAGATGGAAAAAGAGTTCAGATCCCGAAAACACACATAGCCTGACACTATGTCACAGTCCATGCTCCAAATCCTTGCTGACCTGAACCTCACATGAGAGGACAAGATTGCCACCGTTGTGCTAGAGTTCACCACACTGACCAAACAAAATCAGCAACTCTACAACAGATGCATTGAGGAACAGAAAAAGACCACCACCCTATTAAAAGACATAGCCACCCTCGAGCAGACAGTGAGTAATTTAAACAGTGCCACTGCCGCCAGAGGGAAGGCCATGCGAAAGGTGGAAGTCTTCGCAGACCCCGGAGATTACAAAGGATCGGTGGCCAAATTCAAAGAGTGGTGGGCCAAGATTAAAGCATGGCTCCATATGAACTGGTCTACCATCCTGCCCAAAAGTTACGAAGCAGTGACAGTGGTCCTGTCATGACTCAAGGGGCCGAAGGCTGGACCCTTCGCCCAAACCTGCCTCCAACGAGGGCAATTGTACACCTGGGATGAACTTGTCCAAGAAATGGAGAGCCTCTTCTGCTCCGTAAACCAGAAGGATTGGGCCATTGCCCAACTCGAGCAGCTTTGCCAAGGGACCCTTCAGACTGATGACTTCCTGGTTCGATGGGAAGCCCTGTACCAGATGGCTGGCATCAATGACAGCCACGCCATCCAACTGCTCAAAAGAAATACCACCCGACACATTATCCTTCAGATTTTCAAGGAGGGAGCCCAAAAGTCCACTCCGGTGGACTATCTACAAAACATCTGAGATGTAGGATGTGCAATGGAGGCTCTCATGTTCATAAGGGGGAGACCATCAAGTTACCAACCCTGCAGAGATTGGATGGAGGTAGATTGGTTTGAAGAAGCAGATGAAGAAGACATCTTCACCATAAAAGAAAGCCCTGGCAAATGCTTCAACTGTAAGGGCACCAGGCATATGGCTCGCGATTGCAAGAAGCCAAAGAACCAGTGTGCCAAGTGTCATTTCCACAGAGGAGGACATCAGTTTAATTGCTGAAGGAGAAAGGCATGATGGGTTGCCTTAGCCGAAGATGAAGCCAAGATTGCTGCAATCAAAAAGGAGGATTTTCCCAAGGCTGAAAAAGAGCACAAGGGAAAAGGCAGAGCCTAGGAGATGATCTGGGTGTCTTACAGGCTGATAATCACTTCTTGGTGGAAGTAACTAAACTTGTAACTGCACTAACAACTCTAGTATCTAACCTAACCAGTCTAGGGGGGTCTCTTGACGAGCCCAGCAGGGATCAAGATACTAAATCTGTGCTTAATTCCCCTCAATCCATCAAAACCCCAGAGAAACCTAAAATGTACATGAGGGTGATCCATAAAGGAAAAGAAATAAAACTGACAATACAAATAAAACTCTCCTGTGAAAAATGATACGTGAATGCCAAAGCCCTAATAGATAGCAGAGCAAATTTAACACTCATCAACAATGACTTCGTGCGGAAGAACCATATTCCTACACTGACCACCAGTAGGACCATTATCATGCATAATGCGGATGGATTGGAGAATGCGGGGGGACACATTACAGAAGAAGTAGAAGTCTATTGCAACGTAAATGGACATCGGGAATTGCTCTGGGCATACATATCCAATATCGGGAGCAATGACATAATTCTAGGCTACCTGTGGCTCCGAGAACACAATCCCCAGATCAACTGGAGGACTGGGTGCATTCAGTTTGCCGAGTGCCCAGAGGCCTGCAACTATGATCGAAGTAATCAGGCCAGACATGAACAAGAAGTAATGGAAGTGAGCCATGCTGAGGAAAGGAGTCGAGGAAGAGAGCAACAAAGAATCTCGACTTTGGAGGATGCCCTTCAACTTGTACCATCAGTCTACCATCGCTATCAACAGGTGTTCTCACAAAAAGAATCCAAAAGAATACCATTGCGAAAGCCCTGGGATCACACAATAGAGCTAAAAGATACCTTTCAGGCAAAGAAGGGTCGGATAATTCCCCTAAGTCCGAACAAACAAAAGGAAGTCGAGGACTTCATAGAAGATCAGCTACAGAAAGGCTATATTCACTCATCTAAGTCCAAACAAACATCCCCAGTCTTCTTTGTCCCAAAGAAGGATGGACGAAAGTGAATGGTGCAGGACTACCGGTATTTGAACAAGCATACCATCCACAACAATTATCCACTCCCCCTTATCTCCCAGCTCGTGGACAAGCTGAAAGAAGCAAAAATCTTCACCAAGATGGATCTCTGTTGGGGGTATAATAATGTCCGAATCAAAGAAGGGGATGAATGGAAAGCGGCCTTTGTATGCCACAAGGGTGCCTATGAACCAACTGTAATGTTCTTCAGGCTATGCAACTTGCCCACCACCTTCCAGACAATGATGAATGAACTTTTCACCAGCATGCCCAAGATCATAGTGTACATTGATGATCTGCTAATCTTCTCCCAGAATGAGGACCAACAGGCATATGAGAAGAAAGTTGCAGAGGTTCTGGAGATATTAGAAAAAAATGATCTGTTTGTAAAACTGGAGAAGTGTTTCTTTTCCACCACAAGTGTTGAGTTTCTTGGAATGATAGTCACTCCCATGGGAATTAAGATGGATCCGGAAAAGGTAAAGGCCATGACAGAATGGCCACCGCCAACAACCCTGCGGCAGACACAGGCCTTCCTAGGACTCGCAAACTTTTACCAACGCTTCATTAAAGATTATGCTTGGATTGCACAGCCACTCCATAACCTAACCAGGAAAGATGTCGCCTTCGAATGGACAAGGGAGTGTGAAGCCACTTTCAACAAATTAAAACAACACTTTACCACCACCCCCATTCTCACCTACCCAGACAATGACTGTTGGTACCACCTTGAGAGCAACATGAGTAACTGTGCTGTCAGGGCAGTTCTGTCCATAAAGAAGGAGGATCGATGGCACCCAGTGGCATTCTCATCCCACTCCATGACCTCCAAACAGTGTAACTACCTAATTGCTGACAAAGAAATGCTCAGCATTGTCTCTGCACTGGAAAACTGGAGACATTACCTGGAGGGAACCCAGCACAAATTCGAAATCTGGAACAACCACCAGAATCTCACCTGGTTCATAACACAGCAGAATCTCAACCACCAACAAGCCCAATGGGCCCAGTATTTGTCCTGATTTAATTTCAAGTGGTGTCATAAGCCAGGAACACTAATGACGAAAGCAGATGTGTTGTCACAACGCTTGGATCTGACAAACAAGGGGGAAGATGATAATAAAGAAGTGCTGGTGATTCCCCCCAAACAAATCCAACATGTAACAGAGGATGAAGAAGTGCTAGAAGTGACGACCCCAGGGGAAGAGCTCACCAATGAAATCTCCCACCAGACCATCTGACTCCCGAAATCGACCCTCAAGAAGTTGATGGCACAAGGATATGAGATTAGGGATCGACTCCTCAAAAGGAATGGCCAGGTCTATGTGCCCCCGGACTTACGTACCTGCCTGATCACACTGCACCATGACCATGAAGTTAGCGGACATCCCAGAGTCCTCAAAACGCTGGAACTCCTCACTCAGTGCTACAGTTGGCCCATCATGAGGAAAGACGTAAAGCAGTATGTGCGAGGATGCACCTGCTGTGCCAGAGCAAAATCTGGGAATCAACCACTGAGGGAAGAACTCCAACCCCTGCCAACTCCAGATGGCCCCTGGGAAGACATTTCTGCAGACTTCATTACTGACCTCCCTCCATCAGGAGGATGTGATGCAATCCTTACTGTGGTAGACCACTTCTCCAAAGAAGTTGAACTCATTCCCTGCACCAAGTCCTGTTCAGCTGCCGGACTGGCTGACTTGTATTTAAGTCACGTCTGGAAACATCATGGGCTACCGAAATCCATCATGTCCAATCAGGGCCCCCAATTTGCTGCGACCCTAATGATGTCGCTTTGCACACAGCTTGGCATCTTGGTAAAAAAATCTACAGCCCATCATCCGCAGACAGACAGACAGACCGAACGAATGAATAGAGAAGTAGGGTCATATCTCCGTATGTATTGTG
>JBBPTI010000092.1:0-25244 GCA_038093995.1 Tylopilus aff. callainus | reverse complement strand
CATCAAGGGTGATTGTCAAGTCTATTTATGGAACTTAGGGCAGGTCTTTGGAGCCCTAATGAGTTGTGGTGCATTTTGGATTAGGAAAGTGTAATATAGATAAAGAGTGGGAAAGAGTAGTAGACAGAAGTGTAGTCAAAGTGTAGACAAAGCATAGTCAGAGTGTAGGAAAGTGTAGTGTAGCAAAAGTGTAGTTAAAGTGCAGTTAAAGTGTAGTGGTGAGTGTAGGTAGGAAAGTATGGTGTAGACAAGGTGCAGACAAAGTGTAGACAAGGTGTAGACAAAGTGTAGTTAAAGTATAGATAAAGTGTAGACAAAGTGTAGTTAAATAGATCGCATTTTTAATACTCCTTGATGATGCGGTTGGTTCAGATGGGCATGAGGTTGTTGGGCATGCTTTGGAAGTGGGTTGGATGGTCTAAGTACGTCCGTACTCGTGTGCTTGTGTTGTCTGTGCTGACTTGCTGGGTTTTCAGTTAGCGCATCCGTTTCAATTGGTTTCGAGTCACGGTGAGCTGCGCTGGTTGCGCCATCGACTCCTCATTGTCCTACATCGTACCCGACCTATTCCTGGGTGTTTTTGCCAAACCCGATTGACTCAATGTATCCCAGTTCAACCTTCTCGCCTCTAGGGCCTCCTGGGTTGAAAACTCAACGTACAGCGTTCGTTTCGAAGACATGCTCGTTTTCTTCACTGCTATGGCTTATCCCATCGTATTCGACGTCATCGATGTTGTTTTTGTGCTCCCAATCATGCTCGACGACTCTCGACTCGGTATATCTATCCAAATGGTCTTCTAGGCAGAAAATTTGACGTGCCGCGTTTGCTTCGATGATGTGCTCGTTCCTGCCATTACTATGGCGTATCTGATCATATTTGGTGCCTTCAACGTGGTCCTGAACATCCTCGATGCTTTTTGGTTCCAACTGGAGGTCTCTACGACACCCTGGACCTCTGTCTCAATGAGGTGAGTCTGTTTTGCTGATGCACTCATTCTGACTGTCCCTAGGACATGTCCCATTGGTTTCTCCGTCTGCGAGAACCTTTCCGAGGCTCGAAACACTCTCAATGCCTCTCAATGCCTTTGTGGCCTTCTAGGGTTGTTTCTCGATGTGGTGTGTCTATTTCATTGGTGCACTCATTACTGATGCTCCTAGGTCCTTTCTGATGACCTTGGACATCGTCTCGCACCGCTATTTTGCCTCCCAACTCATCAAGCTTGTCTGGAGCCTTCAAGGGTAAGCTTCCCTTCTCCTCCTGCTCCAAACATCCGCGCTGACGTTCTGCTGTGTTTTCTAGGCTTCTTTGGTACATATATGGCGTCCTCATTGCAGGTAGAGCCTCCCGTCGCATGCGCTTCGCCTCCCAAGTTGTCTCGAGCCTTCTTAGGTGGGTTTGCTCTAGCCTTTTGCTCCGACCTTTTCCTGATGCATTCGGACATGTTCTCCAGCTTCCTCAACTTGCCCTCAACACCTTCAATGCGTCTCGATGCTCCCAATCTTCGGGTGGTGGAGATGGGTCTGGGGACCTTCAGGTATGTCATTGACTGTTGTTTCATGGTGCTGAACATCTTTGTCAGCCCCTGCAGTTGATTGTCCTCACACCAACGTGCTCGTCTTCTCCCCTTTGATCGACTTCGTGGGGTGCGTTCTCGACCTCTTGACCTTGGCCTGATCGTCTCGGGACATCCCTACATGCACCAACCCCATGCAGGATGAGTCAATGCTTTCCAATGTCAGCATCAAGGGACACGCACGTTGGGGTGTCCTCTCCCTCCTTGACTGCTCTGGCAACGTCTGCGGGCATGTCCCGCTCCTTTCACGCAATGTATCTGTGTTCGTGCTAAATGCGCTCGTCCTCGCATTCTTGACTGAGGACAGCCTTGAGGTTCTTGGTTCAGCAGGTGGCATGTTTAGCAAAACCATTGCTTTTTGAAGGTCGAGGAAGGCGTAGAAAAGAGAGCTGTTCAGTGAGGGTGCGCGGACACCATCGTCAGAGTTTGGCAGACTAGGAAAGATAGAGCGCGCAGGGTTTGTGCATATCCTTGTCATAATAGATGGGTTCTGCATAATCCATCTTGATAAAAGCAGGGGTGGGGCAGGCTCGCAGACAAGGGAATCTCGGATAGCATAGCCAACAAAAAAATGCTGCCAATGCATGCACTTCCAATGGGAATAAATGGGCCATGTGGGTTGAACATGGATAGGAAGATACTTGCAGTGACAATCCAATGGGCTTTCATACATCATTGAAAGATGGGACAAACTGAACCAAGTATAGCGAAGAGTCGGAAACGAGAAAAAAAGGTTAACATGTGAGGAAGAGAAAGAGGACACAGGGGGTTATTCTGCCTGCTCTGGGATTGGTGATGATGGTGGCCCTCAGTTTGCCTGGGGAGTAGGTATTGTGCTTAGAAAACTGATTAGAGGCTAGACAAGCTGGGAATTACAAAGTGGCTGGTGTTCAGTGCTTAGTTGCATGAATGGATCTGGGCCAGGGCCAGAATGCTGGGGATTGGCAATGCATGAATGCCCCCCACTCCAGGGTGATGGGCAAAATTGGGAGCATTGCCACCTGGGACCTCTGAACTCACACTTCAGACTCAGACAGGTAAGCATTATCAGCCGCATCACTGCTGGGCCCAAGTCCCCACAAATTCAGCAAGTTGAGGAACAGGTTAGAAGTTGCCAGATCTTGGAAGTTGGAATTGAATTCTGATTAAACAGCCAGCCCATTGAGCCACAATTATGCCAGATCATCCAAGGACTCAAAGGGCATCGTTTATCATGGATCAAATCATATTTGACATTGGGCAGAACTCTGGGCTGGAGATCATCTCATCACTTGCAGAGGCCAACCATGGATATTTTTGGGATGCTCTCACCACTGAGCTGGCTATTCGCTGGCAGCACTTTCAATCCTCTGGACCCAGGCTGAAGGCTAGCAGAGACATTTTCTCAGACTTCATCAAAAGACTGAAGGAGCTAAGAGGCCGGAACCCCCAGCCCCTGGTGCTTGCATCCATGTTCCAAATGCTGCTGGAGTATGAAACTGCTAGAGCAAATGCACAGGGATATAAAAAATCACTCATTCGGCGATTGCAGCTAACTGGCAGTGATAGTACCAGGCTCCAGTTTGTTGCTGGCATCCCAGCTATCTGGCTTAAGAAGCTCACCCACCCTTACCCACCCAAGGGCCAGTGGTGGTTTGAGACAGAGAAAATTCAGAGAAGGTGGAGTTCCTTTCTTACTGTTAAGTTCGCGGTTCTCCGGCTCAAGTCCGAGCAGCGGAGATGGTCAGAGGGTCAGAGGTTGTGCGAGAGTGCATGGAGGTGTACTGGAGGTACGGCGGATGTCGGAACAGAGGTTGGAGGTGTGAGGCTTCGACACAGGACTTATGTGTCACGTCCTTGCCGAGCTCCTAGCCTCGTTGGCAAGAGGGAGAGAAAGGAGAGAGTCGAGCTGTCAGACTCAGGGAGGAGAGAACTAATTCGATATTCCAACTGAGGGTCACAACAAAGTATCTACAAGTTTATATACGGAGAAACAAGATGAGTAAGACGGAGGTAGGAATAAACCGAAGTCCGGAGCAGTGCGCCGGTGGTGCAAGTGCCGGAGCTGTGCATAGCACAGGCTGAACTCTAAAGAGTAAGTGAAAGCTTATTAACAATGAAATGTAAAATGAGATGAGTAAAGGTCCGAGTAGACAAGGTAGTACAAATAAAGAAATAAGTCCAGAGATCAACGGACGTGAGATTGGAAGTGACGGAGGTAGACTTAGCGGAATGCAGGATATGACAGTATCCCCCTCTTAGGCCTGAACCCCTGAAGGCTGTAAGTGTGGACAATACGGAGCTTGAAAAGTCAGGGTTCAAAAGTTTGTTGATTGCCCGATCCTGGGATATAAAATCCGTCGAGATGGACGTCTTGTCCCTTAGACCACTACGACTACCATGTCCGCGAACGAAATCACCGATATCCACAACTGGTGCGACGAAGAGCTCGAGGAGAGTGACGGCGATGACGACGAACGATTGGCGGCGAAGATGGCAGAGCGCAAGCGCCATCGTCTGGCGAAGAAGGAGGAGGCGCAGCGCAAGGCGGAGGAGGCACAGCGCAAGGCAGAGGAGAAGGCACAGGAGAAGGCCGCGGCAGAGGAGCACCGGAGGATTGCGGAGGAGGAGGCGTGTCACAAGGAGAAAGAGGAGGCGGCCAAGAAACGGGTGAGTACCTCCTTAAAATGCATTGATTGGAACTGACGGACATAGGCCACGGAGGTACACGCAGAGCAGAGCATGGCGAAGGCAAAGGGTAAGCAGTGGGCGCTGCCCAACTGTCACTGGTGCATGAAGAAGGGACTGGAGTGCGTGCTTCGAGAAGGCTCGAAGACGACCACCGCGTGTCAGGAGTGCTACGACTGAAAGGCATGGTGCACACGACCAGGGGACGAGAAGCCAGTGAAGTGGAGGAAGCGTCTGGCGGCAGACGACAGCGAGGTGGAGGTTGTGGTGCCGCGGAAGAAGTAGTGGTCAGAGGACGTGGGGGAGGACGTCTTGGTGACAGTCGGTCGGGAGATCATGAGGGCGATGAGGGAGATGCGGGACGAGTTCTACTGGGTTGGGTGGTGTCTGGACCAGCAAAACCGGTATCTGGACCAGCTCGTTCAACTGAAGGCGGAGGAAGTGTACGGAGGGTGGGCATCAGAGGAGATCATGGACGACAAGTCCGACTTGGAGGAAGAGTTAGAGGGGTTGGAGAGGGACGCGCGGAGGGAGCTGGTGGTCCCAGAGGGGTTTGTGGAGGATGGCGCGGGAGCGTTGGATGACGCGGAGGAGAGCACGGAGGAGTCAGAATATATGGAGGAGTAGATAGCCTTCTCACCAGCCCTCCTTGTATAATAGAATACTGCAATGTAACTTTGAGTTGGTTGTCTAGACCAAAGTCTGAGGGCTGGGCTTGTCTGGGTACCGGAGGTGGTAGTCTGATACTAGTTCCGAAGCATGACCGAGTTCCATGGCTAACAACCAAGAAGTTTCCTCGTCTGTACCTTCATAGCCTAACCACCATACTAGGTACAGTAGCTTGCAGTTCTTTCGTCAGCGATCTATTTTCAAGTCGAGAATTTCGGCGATCTCATACTCTGGTTCTCCGTCTACCTCGACCGGAGGTGGCGGAGGTTGTGAGCAGTTAGGGATGGTGTTAGGAACACAAGGTTCCAACTGGGAGATGTGGAAGACTGGATGTACAGACTTCATAGCGTCGGGTAAGCAGAGGGTGAAGGAATGGGTACCTGCCTGAGCGATGATTTCATACGGCCCTAGGTTCTTTTCAGATAGCTTCTTAGATGGCCTGGTTGACCTAAAGTACTTAGCCTTCACAAAGACCTGATCTCCGGGTTTGAAGTCCGGAGCCGGAGATCGCTTGGCATCAGCAGGTCCTTGGTATCGCTCTTGGGCATGGGCCATTTCTTCACATAGGAATTCGTGTAAGGAGTCGAGGTCGATTGAGTACTCGCATGCGCAAGCGGAGGTGAGGTCTCGCTCCGGATGTATGGAGATGTTCGGATGATAGCCCTTGTTAGTGAAGAAGGGCGACACACCGGTGGTAGCATTAGGGGCGTTGTTGTATGCGAACTCTGCGAGCAGTAATAGTTCTGACCAGTTATCCTGCTGATAGTTAGAGTAGACACGCAGGTACTGTTCGAGAGTTTGGTTCATATGCTCGGTTTGTCCGTCACCTTCCGGATGATATCCGGAGGTGAAATGTAGCCGGATGTCGAGGGCTTTTCCGAGGGACCGGAAGAAGTGCGAGACGAACTCTGAACCTCGATTGGATGTGATGTGGGAGGGAACACCGTGCTTGGAGAAGACATGCATTAAGAACAACTTGGCCAGTTCCAGGGATGTAACCATGTCTGTCGTCGGAATGAAAATACATTGCTTAAAAAGATGGTCGACGACAACTAAGATAGCGGTGAAACCAGAAGAGGTCGGAAGTTGCTCAATGAAGTCCATCGAGATGGAATTCCACGGACGTTCGGGAATAGGGAGTTGTTTGAGTAGACCATATGGCTTGTGTCTCGGAACCTTTGCGCGAGTGCAGGCAGTGCAGGAGGAAACATACTCCTTCACAAATGTTCTAATGCCTGGCCAGGTGTATTCACGGCGGATGAGTTCCAATGTCTGGTTTTGTCCGAAATGACCGGATAGCAGATGATCATGTTTGTAGTGGAGGATGCGGAGGCAGAGATTGTCGGCATCAGGTATGTAGATGCGACCATCAAGGCATAAAAAGCCTTCAGCGTCAGTAGACCATCGAGTGTTGGTGGGTTCAGGACCGGACATGTGCACGGAGGCCATAGGGTCGGAGGGGAGAGTGGATAAGATGTCGTTATGAAGCTTTTCGACATTACAGAGGACGGATGCCCGGAAAACCGGAGCAGCGAGGTAGGTTGCCTGTAGGGACGCAGCGAGTTGTTCTGGAGTAAAAACAGGTCAGAAGTTATGTGGGTTGGCACGAGCGTAGTCCTTATCCCCCTCTTTGGGGTAGATGTCCCAACGTCTAGTGAGGGAATTGGGCTTCGCACCAAGGTGTCCAGGGTGGAAGCAGATGACCATGTTGAACCTGGAGAGGAACTCCGACCACCGGGCCTGACGGCGGGTCAGGAGCTTGGTAGTGGCAAAGTATTCTAGGTTCTTATGGTCAGTGACGACATCAATTGGGGAGGCGGAACCTTCAAGGTAATGCCACCAAGTCTTGAATGCCTCATGAATAGCCAGTAGTTCCTTATCGTGAATAGCCAGTAGTTCCTTATCGTGAGTGTCGTAGTTTAGTTCCGGAGATGATAACATCCGAGAGTAATATCCGACAGGGTGGATCTCTTCGTCCGGGCAGCAGATTGAAAAGATACCGGCGATAGCGTAGTCGGAAGCGTCAGTTTCTATGATCATGGGCACATCAGGGAACCAATGAGTAAGGATAGGGGCGGAGGTGAAGGCATCCTTCAACTTGTGGAAGGCTGCACGACAGTCGTCAGAGAAGTGCCAAGGGGCACCCTTGCGGGTGAGGCGGGTTAGGGGGACGGTGATGTCGGAGTAATCCCGGATGAAGCGCCGGTAGAAGTTCGCGAAGTCCAAGAAGGACTGAATGTCCTTTACTTTGCGTGGTTCTGGCCAATCTTGGATTGCCTTGACTTTTTCCTCGGACATGGTCAGTCCGGCAGGGGAAAGGCAGTAGCCTAGATATTCGGTTGAGTCAGTGTGGAACTCACACTTCTCAGGCTTGGCATAAAGTCCGTGATTGCGGAGGTGCCAGAGGACTTCTCGGACATGCTCTTTGTGAGAGGCTTTGTCATGGGAATAGATAAGGATGTTGTCCAGGTATACGATGACACAGACGTCAAGTAGATCTGTGAAGATAGTATTAACAAACCGCTGAAACGCTGCAGGGGTGTTGGTTAGACCGAATGGCATGACAAGCCATTCATAAGAGCCATAGCGCGTGCGGAAGGAAGTCTTCCATTCATCACCCTCGGTGATATGGACCAAATGGTACGCATGCTGGAGGTCGATCTTAGTATAAATCTTGGCATGGCTAGGGGCATTTAGGAGGTCGGAGATGCGTGGGAGTGGGTAGCGGTCTTTCTTCATGATCCGGTTGAGTCCTCTGTAGTCGACGCAAAGGTGGAGGGAGCCGTCCTTTTTGCGGACAAATAGGACTAGGGCAGCATGGGCAGAGGTAGCAGGTCAGATGAATCCATTGGAAAGGTGTTCATCGAGGAATGTACGAAGTGCCTCAAGCTCTGTAGGGGAAAGGGAGTAGAGGGTGCCTAGGGGAGGTGCAGCGCCTTCCTCGAGGTCGATCTTTAGATCATATTCGCGATGAGGAGCAAGCTTTGATGCTTTGCTCTTACTGAAAACATCAGCGAACTCGAGATATTCCGGTGGTACTCCGGAAATGTCAGATGACTCGGGGGAGATGGCGGAAGCACGGAGATCACTCTCCTTAGGGCGGATTTGCATGCTAAACTCCATAGAACCTTGAAGGCGGCATGCTAAAGCGAAAGCAGGCACGCTAATAAGGGTGATAGGGGGAGCTTTGCAATCAGAGAAACACGGTGGATCGGGTGAAGACGGATCAGCCAGTGGAAATACCGGAGGCTGTGGAGGTGAGCTCAGAAGTGGGGCGGGCATGGCTTGTCCAGGTGAACGGAACGAAATACTGCTCGTAACCCAGTCAATCAATGGATTGTAGTGGGTGAGCCAGTTGTGTCCTAAAACAAGAGAGCAAGAGCCATCCAGCGAGGTGATGTAGAATGTCGTCGGAGTGATATCACCAGTTTCGAAGCAGACAGAGAGGTTGAGAGCTTGAGTGATGCTGGAGTTCGAGGTTCCATCGAAGAGTCAGAGAACGAGCAGAGGTACTGAGTACGGGTGAAGATTATGTTTATTGACAAATGATGTGTCTATAAAACAGTCAGAGGATCTGGAGTCTACTAGCGCCGGAAAAGAAGGAATGTCATAGGATAATAAAAAGACAGTGGGCATAAGTGATTTCGGGTCTGAGAGAGTGGACGCGTTGAGACGGATCTCCTTTAATGCATAGGTGGTTTCAACGCAACCTCCAGCCTGTGCGGAGCTACGGAGGTCGTGGTCTAATTTTTTGCCTCCAAGGAGACTTTCGGTTGAGTCCCTGGAGCCGCGGTCTGGACCGCGCGGGCCTTGGAAGCCTTTGAGGAGGACTTCGGGCAGTCTTTGGCCATGTGACCTTCATGACCGCAGAACATGCATAGCTTGTTGTCGAAGTGGCGCTTACGTTCAGCAGGGGTAAGCTTACTGTCCTTGCCTAACTTCAACGAGATGTCGGGTTTCGGAGCGGGCATGGTGGCGGCAGTCTTGCCCTTGGACTCAGCGTCCTTGGCGGATTTGCCACCAGAGGTGGGTGCAGATGTCGGGGGTGCGGATGTGGTGGGTGCAGAGGGACCGGATGACCAGGTGGACGAAGGGGGGTGATTTGACCCAGAGGTCTTGGTTGACCGAGCGATTTCTTCCTTACGCTCCCAGTACCTTTGATCAATCTGCTGTGCCAAAGCGCGCAGAGAGCTAATAGTGCCAGGCTTGCCCTGACGTGCGATTTCATCCTTGATTCGATCCGGAAGTCTGTTATAGAAACTCTGGCGAAGAGCACTGGGTCCCCATTCACGGACTTGGGTAGCTAAACGGTTCCACTCTACGATATACTTGGTGATACGCTGGTTATCGCGCATTCGCAAATTCTCTAGCTGGGCTTCTGCCTCAGCAACGGGATCGTGGGGGCCAAAGTTTGTTTGTAGCTCAAATAGGAACGACGGCCAATCGTCCATCCAAAACGGACGAGTTTCGGAGGTGTCCATTCTGAGCAGGTCCAGCTCGAAATAATCCAGCGCCATCCCCTTTAGATAGGATTGCGCAAAGGTAACCTTCTTGCGATCCTTTTTGAAGGCCTTAGGGTTGGCCTGGAAATTTATCTCGCACTGAACAACGAAGGGGCGGAGCTTCTTCGGGTCAGACCCGTCGAAGGTGTCCGGTTCGTGGACCTTCGTTTTGGCGTCGGAGGAGTGCTTTCCACAATGGAGAGCGTGCCGGGTCATGTCGTGGATTGCATCGGCAAGTTCGGATAGGGGTTCGTAAGCTAAAGGGACGTTGTTCGGGGTCTCATCTTCATCATCAAAAACATCTCGTTCAGCTTCATCAGACGAGCTGGAAGACGAGCCCGGATCATCGCCGTCATCACCACCATCACCTCCGCCTCCTGTTCTGCACCCTGGGACCGGGTTATGGGGACGTTGGTAGAAAAGGTCTTCTTCGTCTTCCGGTAGTTCTTGGAATCAAGAGGGGAGCGGGGTGAGTGGTGAAAGTGGGTTCTGGCGGTGAGTAGAGATGGATGGGTCAATAGCGTGTTCGGTAAGGCTGGTGAACTCGCCAGGGATGGTATGGGAGCTGCCAAAGGCAGTCTGGAGGAAGGAAGCGCGAGAGGCACGAACAGTTCGGGTAGTCATGATGGGTGTTCTGGGAACTCGACAAGTGCGAGTTGGAATATACTGTTAAGTTCGCGGTTCTCCAGCTCAAGTCCGAGCAGCGGAGATGGTCAGAGGGTCGGAGGTTGCGTGAGAGTGCACGGAGGTGTACCGGAGGTACAGCGGATGTTGGAACAGAGGTCGGAGGTGTGAGGCTTCGACGCAGGACTTATGTGTCACGTCCTTGCCGAGCTCCTAGCCTCGTTGGCGAGAGGGAGAGAGAGGAGAGAGTCGAGCTGTCAGACTCAGGGAGGAGAGAATTAATTCGATATTCCAACTGAGGGTCACAACAAAGTATCTATGAGTTTATATACGGAGAAACAAGATGAGTAAGACGGAGGTAGGAATAAACCGAAGTCCGAAGCAGTGCGCTGGTGGTGCAAGTGCTGGAGCTGTGCGTAGCACAGGCTGAACTCTAAAGAGTAAGCGAAAGCTTATTAACAATGAAATGTAAAACGAGATGAGTAAAGGTCCGAGTAGATGAGGTAGTACAAATAAAGAAATAAGTCCGGAGATCAACAGACGTGAGATTGGAAGTGATGGAGGTAGACTTAGTGGAATGCGGGATATGACACTTACTCATGGAAAGCAGGCTGATTCCAGGAAGAAGAGGCATCCACTTTCCAGGGTTGAGCAGGGCAGACTTCAGCACATCGTCCGAGCTGATGAAAGTGCATTCATTAGGGATGAAGTTGCAGGAGAGCTTGTTCTTGGGGTGGTCTGGAACTTCTGTCCTGATGAAGAAGTGCTTAGCTGGGCAGATGCCAGGGTGCAAGAGATTGTTGCTTACAAGTGGAGTGTTAGGGTGTGATTTTCTCAATGGACCACTCTTCTATTGTCAAATTCATGATTCTTACCAGTTAGAAGATCCTGGAAAACTTGTGCTGGTTAGTTTCAGTGCAGGTGCACTCAGTGCCCCAACATTTGACTGGGCAAGGAATCTCACCTTGAAGAATCTGGCAGCTGACCTGGTGGAAAGACTCAATTCTGAGACAAGCTCAGTCTGTGCACTATTTTGGAATATGCTCTGCACTTGGGCTCCTGGCGATGTTCTTGCTGATTTTGACAATTTCTTGCACCAGACAAAAATTGTTAGGATGGGAGGTGACCCTAGAGATTCTGGAATGGCCAAGGGCCAGTTTAGCATTGGTGTTGGGCCAACTGGCAATGTTTCATTTCCATTTGCACCACTAGCACCTCCGCAGGGTGTGTTTGCTTTGAACTACTGCAGGTAAGTGTACACTTGCAATTTTCCAGAAGTGGATTAAACTCTCCTCTAGGGCTGGCCACAGTGAAATTCAGCCCCATAAATTTGCTGCATCATGGACTACTGGCCGGAAAGGGGGACCCTCCAAAGGGAGCCAGTTCTACAATGCCTCCTATGGCATTCAAGTTGAACCTGCTGCTAACACATTGGTCATTTGGCCTCCTCAAAACATCCATGGGACTAGCTTGCAGGACAGGGTTATTGATGGTGAAGACCCCAACTTTTCGCAGTCAGGAATTGCTATTGTGACTTCCAGCCAACTTCCATCCATCTGGCAGAAATATCAAGCCAACCTTTTGACTCAGGAGAGTGCCAGGGAGGAGTTAGAAAATGCAGGTGGTGGGGACTCGGACTTGGATCCAGAGGGGGAGATGGGGGATTAACTTACTGGTGTGGACCAAATCTGGACTTTATGGATTAGAGCACTCCCAGAACCCAGGTGGGTCCGGAAGTTGGGCCTCTGGTGGTCCATAACAACCTTGGTATCCCGCATTCAATAGTATTCCAATAGTTTACCCCATGCCCTGGGTCCTGGGGTATATAAACCCCCCAGCTCAATCACCAGAGAGCAGTCGCCTTGCCCGATGCCGGAGCCATCTTATTCTCAGGCTCTACCAGCCTCCTGGACTGCTGGGGGTATTTTTGGATCAACCATTGGGTTAGGTTCTGGGGCCCTAGAATTCCCAGGCTTGGGGAGCTTGCAGGGGGGTAGGGGGCTGGCCCAGATTTGCTCTGAGCTGCAAGAATGCTGGTCTTCGCTCCCTTTCGGGAGTGACCGCATATCGCCTGGCAAGCCAGGGCAATAGGGGCAGGCATCCTCGCTGCTCAGGGGCCTGGGTCCAGGCCACCCCAGGCTGGGAATATTTGCTGGTCATCAGGTGGGCCCGCACTAGATAGATGGGGGGTCTGGCAGCATGCGCGGATGGGGCTGGAAGCAGTCCAGCAGCCAAGTTGGGGAGGGATCCAGGGAGTCAGACCGGATGGCGAGGGTGGATGCATATCCCAGAATGCTGGAGACAACCCGGGATACTGGAGCACCACCAGGGAGTTGGGGGGTACCTCGATATTGATGGAGTCAATTCTTGTGCACGCCAGAGTCGACCAAAGATGACCAGGCGCCCAGAGTCTAGCGGACTTGGCCTTCTCAGCAAGCACCCACCCCATGTTCACAAGCACGAGCACACGGGCGTGCTCCAACAACACACTGCGATGGGCGGCGGTGCAAAGCAGGAAGGGGGGGGCGTGCAGGATGGAGTGAGCAGCCTCAGCCTAGCAATCGGCGAATGCACGAGGCATGGGGGACAGGGAGCGACCAGTGGGTGGGCAGGGGACCCATCTCAAGGACCACGGAACCACTGCGCCGCGCTGTGGCGGCTGGGCATTGCACACCTGGTCCGAGCCTGGGCCATGCCTCCCAGTGATCTGGATGCAAGTTAGCAACGCAAAGGTGTCCCCCATCACAGCGGCTAACTGGTAAACAGCAAGCCGCGCCTCGGCCAAGTCCGCTGGACTCTGGGCATGTGGTCGTCTTCAATCGACTCTAGTGCCGGCCTCTTTGCCCATTACATCGGGGACCGCCTGTGCGCATTCAATGGTATTCCAATAGTTTACCCTATCCCCTGCAGCCTGGGGTATATAAACCCCCAGCTCAATCGCTGGAGTGCAGTCATCTTGGCCCATGCCAGAGGGATCTCAACATTCTGGAATTCTCGGGCTCTAGCAGGCTCCTGCCCTGATAAGGGTATTTTTGGACCAACCGCTGGGTTAAGTTCCAGGCCCAGGCAAGTTCCCAGGCTTGGGGAGCTTGAAAGTGGGCAGAGGGCTGGGCCAGATTTGCTCCAGGGCTGGCCAAAACTAGGTCCAGGCTCAGCCAAGCTGCAAGAATGCTGGTCTTCGCTCCCTTTTGGGAGCGACTGCATATTGCCCAGCAAGCCAGGGCAATAAGGGCAGGCATCCTCGCTGCTCAGGGACCTGGGCCCAGCCCACCCCAACCTGGGAAGATTTGCTGGTTGCAGAATATTTGGACCCCAGCACCCAGGTGGGATTGGGGACGATCCAGGAGGATGCTCAGGCGACCCCTCACTAGCCAGAGGATCCACTAGCATCCCTAGACAAGGCTGGAAGCAGCCCAGCAGCCGAGTTGGGCAGGGATCCGGCGAGCCAGAGCACCCGCCGAGGCCGGGTGGTCAGTGTGTGAGTGATACCGAGCAAAATGAATGAAATCAACGAGGCTGCATGCTGGTTGCGGAACACATGGTTGAGGAATGGAACTGACAGCAGCGCCAACAAACACATGCTCGAGTTGCTTGCGGCCACCTGCTGTCCATTACTTGACCCCTGAGGTTCCCTTCTTGAAGTGTCGAAGACTGGCGAAGGTGGCCATGGCCCGGAAACAGGAATCCAGTTCTTTGCAAATGCCCTGCTCCCAGCTGCTCTGGTGCACCTTGGCCTTCGAATGCGGTTGACTGGGGAGGGGTTTCGTCATTGGGGATGGTGGAGGGCACCTGGATGTCATGAGGGATGGAGGTGGATGCAGCCTGGCTGCTAATTATGCTGAGCACGCACTGACTTGGCTTGCATATTCGCTGAGCACGTGGCTCACTTGCCAGGTTGATTGCTAGTGGGTTCCCGGATGCAGGCAGTGGCTTAGGGGCCGGCGTGATTCCACTGGAAACAGGGATTGGTGGGGCAGGTGGCTGTGTGACAGCAGGGGGAATGAGTGCATGCGTTGGAGTGCTGCTGTCCGATGGGATCACTTCCTCCCCCTTGACGGTGCTCCACGTGGAATCAAAGAAGATCTCATGTTCCACTGTGACAGTCTGCTTCTTTGGCCAATATACGTGGCACCCATACTCTGTGCAGTCGTCGATACCAATCCATCACCCTTGCTCAACTTTTCTGCTCAACTTTGTCCCTCCAGCGGTTTTGACGTACACCACGGTTCCCCATTCTTACACTCTACTCAAGTTGGCCAACTTGGCCATCGCCTTGGTGGGTGTTCAGTTTTTCAGCCATACCACATGACACAGGTGTTTTGGTAAACCGCTACTGCGTAGCATTGCCTGTACGTGCTTGAGGATCATTTGATTTAGCTTTTCCACGACCCCGTTATGCTGGGGGGTATCATGTGCTGCAAAGTGCTGCACTGGACCCTGCTGCTCAGGGTGCAGTGCGAATTCCTTGCTCCCCCTCGATCTGATCATTTAATTCTTTACACTGCACATGCCCCGTCAACGCATACCCTTTTGATTTTGACCCCTGCATCGCTGCTTATGCAGGTGAGGGCCACCATCCACCCTCCTCATAGGCTGACAGGACACATTGACAGGCTCCTCGCCATGGCAGTCGCTTGCCTGTTCATCCAGGCCCTCACCTTCATCTTTGAACACATCCACTGTCTCCATGACCCCTTGTCCAAGCTGACCTCGGTGCTCCTCAAGAGCCAGTCCATGTCTGCAAGCGTCATGACTGCCAATGTCGTGGAGACTGATGAGACCACCGAGTGCAACATCGGCGAGCACAGCAAGTCCAGGGTCGAGCTCAAGTCATACATGAACAACATGATCAAGGAGGCATCCAGGTGCGCGCACTGATGCATTGACACCCGGGTAGATAGCATATAGGACCTCGTGGAGCACCTTCGCCCTGCTGGCGATTGCGCCTCAAAAAAAAGTTGTTGCTTAGGAAGGGCAGTCCGGGTGCAACCTAGTGTAATGAGGTTGTGCAAGTTCAATAAGTCCTTGGAGCGCAGCAATAACTTTCTTCCAATCAAATAATAGCTTGGGGGAGACCAATCACGAATCGATTTCAGCCAAATATGAATGTTCAATATCCATCACACCAGAGTATGGCATGTAAAGCGTAAGTGGGCTTATCTAGGCTTATTGTTGGACAGTTCCAGCTTCATGTTGATAGTTGGGCATTATATCAGGAATTGAAAGCATGAGCTTTGGCAAGCCAAATGGTGTACCTATAATCCCAGATGAAGTTGTTGTCGACTGGCCAACCACGCTCCATGTGCTCCTCTTTGAGCACAAGAAGGGTAGCACATTCTTGAATGCCAAGAGGGTCAAGATGTGCTTTGAGCTTGTCCAAAAACTACGTGAAAAATGCTATAGTGCGAGAACATGGACATCAGAGTGATTGAGACCTTTTTTGCATTGGCTGGAATTTTGACCACCTTAACCTTGGTGATGGTATCTGCCTGAGAGTTGTATTTTAAAATCCCTGTAATCTGCCTGCACAGGTGGAGGGCCATATCCAGGAATCTGACAGTGTTGGCGAGTCTGTTGTTGTATGCTTGTTGAGCTGCCTTGCAAGTTTCAAGTATTCATCACAAATATGGCAACATTGTATGATTATCCAGCAACCTATTTACCTTGGACCCTTAGCAATTCCATAAAGCTCTCCAAAAATCCATCTGCACACATCCTGAAATGATATGTGTCTATACTGCCAAAAAACCTGACTTGGAGGCCTCTCTTTACTCCAGTGACAAAATAGTGGAAGGTTTGATGTTCTGGTATGATGGACAAGTCGAGGCATGCCCAAAGTCTCAGAGAGCTTTTGCCTAGCCCAAGAGTTTTCTCCTCCTCCTTGATGAGCTCAGATAGTGTGTTTTTCACAAAGCCATGTAGCTCCCGATCTGCAGCTTGGATATCTTTCATGGATCCACCCTGAATTTGCATAATTTCACTTCGGTTTTTGACACTGCTGAATTTAAGACAATGAAAGGAATAAGGAATCTTTACCCACTGGAACATATCCCTTAGGGTTCTTCCCTGCTCTCGCAAAGTGCAGCCTTCCAACCCTCAGTCCAAGATGACCCGATATATTTCCCCCCCAATTACTATGCATTGCCATCATCCCACTGCTGTGCAGTCTGGGATGAACTCCTGGAAGAACCAAGGTGAGGGCTCCTGGGGATTTGAGGACTGCAGTAAGTCCTTTGCCATGCGACTGTGCCATTTCCTGTGAACACCTGGTTCGGCTTGACATGTCGCCCTTCCTTCTCGCTTCATCATAAACGTTTGATCCTCCATGGTAGGGAGTTTTGTAAGGGTGTGGGGCTGAGGTGTGTGAGTCTGATAACGAGCAATCTGGTCCAGCACTTTGATGGTTGTTCTTTCCTTCATGTGCATCATTTCATCAATTGGAGGCCAAAGTGGAGTTTCCTCTGCCACTTTCTGCAGAGAATGGATATACTTGGGCAAATCATCTTTGCTCATGTGGACAGCAAAGTCACTAAAAAAAATCAGTGAATTCCAACCACCACCTTCTAGATGCCCTACCTTGGATTTCTGGTCAAGTCTAGGCCACCAAAAACACCCTTGAATATGCTTGTTAGGCGCTTCCTGGAGCAATCCCCTCGGATGACATCTTGAAAAATATCGAACTTCATGAAGATAGGAAAGATATTACTTGCTGGATCCTGTTTGATCCAATGCCAAATAAGCAGCTGGAAGATTTGAGGTTGGATTAGCACATGGAGGAACTGTTGAATTGCGACCTACCAACTCATCAATGCAAATGGGGATATAGCCATCTTCAAGGCTTTCCAGGAAATCAGTAACTTTGACTTTGTAAACAAGGCCCTGAATATCCTGAATTGCCATTAAATTTTCAACTTCAGGTTGGGGCAAGCTTGTGAGCACCCAGTGGTGGGGCAGGCTTTGCTGCACTTCTTGTTCTTCCCTGTACCGGCAGGGGTCGACAACTACCAGCACCAATTTTTTTTGTTCTGCGCAAACCATTACTGATCGGACTGCTGAAAATACCTTGAGTTGTGAATGGTGAAAAGGAAGGCCTAACTTTGGATATGCAGAAGATTTGCTGTTCCCAGCAAGCCCTTCAAGCCCTTCCGCTGGCAGAATGAGGGTAAAATATTCAACTTCCATCTCCATTCAAAAGTAACGCATACCAACAGAATAGATGATCATATGCAAAACTACAACATTATGGGATTAAATCTAATTGCATAGCACTGAGTGGGCACAGTCGACTTCCTGGACTTCCGAGATCTCTGTGCAGCAGTGTGGGCAAGAGGTACATGGCATGTCCTGGGTGCATGACCTGCAGCAATATGCGTACTTATTTGTCGTGCCACTTCGCATTCATCATGTTGCATGCATCACTGCATTGTGGTGCTGCGGGTATGGTGGCACCCATTTTCGTCGTCGGGCTGTTGTGTACATCATAGTAGTGCCACTGATTGATAGGGCACCATCACTGCTGCTGTCGTCATGCTGCTATGGGTGTCACAGTGTGCTGATGCCATCCATCGACATGGGATCTCTGAATTGCTCGATCAGCATAGAGTGTCCCAGGGAAGTTCGCAGTATCACACCCCTAGCAGAAGATATCAGCAATTGGAGCACATCGCCTCTGGGGAGCAATGTCGAAGCTAAGAGTGGAGAGAAGTCGCGCAACGCAAACAATGCAGGTGGCCATGAATTACCACCCCATATACATGCGATCCACTGAAACCCCTGCAAAGGTTGGATTGTCATATAGACTTGTGGCAATGGAAGCGAAGGTAGCATACCAAATGGCAGGAATATATGTAGGACAAGAGTGAGACAAGTCTTCCTTAGCAATCTCCTGGATATTTTTATATGGTAACAGGCCCCAGAATGCAAGCTAGGCAAGGGCTCGATCCGAGCGCCTTGGGAAGATTCCGCACTGACCCGTCAAAGAGCACAGCGCCCAGCATTGCTTCTGGGATGGTGGAGGAGAGGCCAGAGATGAGCTTTCAGACCCCGCACAAAACTTCGCATGCTCCAAATAATGCCAAACATACATGGAGTCAGCTATCACCGAGACCCATCAGCGATGATGCATGGACGAGGCTGGAGACCTGTGATGGCCAGAGTCAGGCAGCATAGCAAGACAATGGCAACAGCAATGCGTGTACCTCGCATCTCATGCCGCCGCTAGCAGACCAGTATCAGAGCGAGTCCATGACAAGGCAATGGCGCTGACCAAGTGTCAGTAACAGATTGTATTTAGTGGGTAGTACAATTTGTAAATTATGTAGTTTCGTCCATGACTGACATGATATTTAGCTCCAAAGTATGAGGGGGCTCTCTCCAACGCAGGTGAACAGCTCGCCGCTTCACAAGTAACAAGGTTGCTGCCACAACTATAAGTCATGAGAAAGTGCAAACCTACTACCCAGTGCTCGAGAGGTTGGTCACTGCCATTGCAACTCGTGCCACATCTATATTCACATCATGCTCATGGCTGAAATGAACAACATCTCCCAGCGACTTTTTCTTACCCCTGTCCTCCATGGTCGGTTTACTTCTCTGGCCCTCCTCTAAACCGCAAGACACAGTTTCAATGTCACCCTCCTCATCCGCCCGCACCTTTTTATCTTTCACTTCGTTGTCAGCTTTACGTGTTGATGGAGGGATAGCAACAGTAACATTTAGGGATTGTTGAGCACTCTGGACAGTGGTGCAAGTATGGTCTTGAGACAATTGGAGGACAGAATGAGGCAGGGTAGAGAAGGCACCACTAAAAATACCATGGTTGTGGGAATGTGTTCGTTTCACTTGAATGGATTGTGGGGGTTGTGAGTTGGTTTGTGCTAGTCTGGGTCATGTCATGGGCTTGCGCAGTGATCAAAAAAGAAAAAAAACACTCACCGCTCCTGAAAGTCAGGTTTCGCTTCACCTATGCAAAGTTTGACTCCTTTCCACGTCGATCCACTGGGCATATTCAGACCTGTTTTAGTGATGACTTGAATTTGTCCCCCATTCAAAAAAGTTGAAATATAAAAAAGACGAAACCCACACTTCGCCAATTCCTTTGCACCAATTTCCATTGTCACGAAACCGAATTTCCTAGGATCACCGAGAGCATCAAGTACACCAAAGCCATCCATCACCTTGACCTTTCCAAATGAAGACAGACAGCACTCGAGATCTGCCAGTGTCATCAAAGGTGTAAGTCCAGAAATGTGGAGCTGCTTCGTGAGCAATGGCTCAGACATTTTGGTGTTAATGTGAGTTGCATGCATCAGGACCACCACCCTAGCGTGATTTTCCCCTAACTGGTATTGCAAGTGTGATCAACATTACACAACAATGCAAGGCTGGAGATGGAATTATAATATGTTCACCAACAATGAGTAGTTAATGTTGGGCAAAGAACCATTTGCATTATTAGCACATAATATACATACTGGCCAGCTGTCGGCACTATTCTGTGCACCATTCTCTTTGCAGTAGTTAGTGGCAACACCTCACCCTAGGTTATTGGCACTTTCCAAAGCAGCAACATATGTAGGATTGATCCCAAGTTTTTTGCAATCATTAACATTGCTCTCACAGTGCATATTCAAAAATTTAGATGTAATTTAGTCTACTGTTGGTTTTAAATACCAAACCTAACAAACCAATTGAAACTCCAGATTATCTGACCACACATCTTGCCACATCTGACCATAAGCTTATACCAGAACATACGAGAGAAAAAGAAATGGTGAAGGATCCACAGGATATTCATAACATCATTTTGGTTCTATACAGCATGATATCTTGAACCCGTGGAGCTGATGGACTGAGAAATATCATAAGTGATGATGAGGGATGAGGCTTGGCTAAACAAGGGTGATGAAATGACCTGGCCATTCGGGGTTTTCTATCATGGACCAAAGGTTGGGATTGTTCACATCTATGTAAACATGGATGAATGAAAACACATGGTCCCAAGCGGGTCAATCGTCCAAGATTATGAAAGCAAGCATAAAAATACTTTTTCCTATTGTGACACCTCTAAACCTAACTGAGTGCCTTGCAAAGAGTCTTATTACATCTTACCACGTCTTACCACTACACTAGAAATCTTACCACATCTTACCACTACACTGGAAATCTTACCATGTCTTACCACTACACTAGAAATCTTACCACGTCTTATCACATCTTACCACTACACTGGAAATCTTACCATGTCTTACCACTACACTAGAAATCCTACCATGTCTTACCATACTACTACTATTGTAGACTAACAATAAGAGGAACATACTTTATCTATATAAGTGGTATTTATGGGGGCTATTTTGGAACTCTTTTGAGGCTATGCTGCACCTATTATATGAATCTGGGAAGGCACTGAAGTTGAGGTAATGTTGGGACTCCGATCATGCCGAGTGGATGCCGAACACTGCGCCGGTGGCCTCCTACTCACACAGAACCAAGTCTTGAGATGGAAAAAGAACATATAATGTGTATATAGAAAGCAGTACAGATCATCGATAGATCCTTCCCTCCTATCCTCCACCATGTCCTGCATATCTGAGAAGATGAAATTGCTACACCAAATTTACAGTTTAGAATTCAGGGTATTGACCTGGAGACTTGAAAACTTACAGCATAGAGCAAATGAGGATGAAGATGATGAGGGCTCTGACGATGAAGACCTAGATCTTTTTTTTATGCTTCCCCCAGCCCCATATTGCCAATCCTCTCTGATGTTGAATCTTGACAAAGGCTTTGTGTCAGATAATTCTTTCGACTCAACTGAATCAACTGACGAAAGAGACAAGCAGTACCAGGATATTCTTGGTGCAATTCGAGCACTTCGTGATGAAGTTGAACAAGCGCGTGTCTTGAACTGTATTGCTGAACCTCCAATGCGCGCATCCCAACTCCACCTCCTTGACCATTTTGCTGATTTCCAACCCCACCTATTCCGCAAGAAATTGCGGGTTGATCCAGATATCTTTGACCAAATCCTGAATTGAGTCAGTGATCATCAAATATTTCAATCTAGATCAAACAACCCACAGCTGCCAGTCGCAATCCAGCTTGCAATCTTCTTGAATTGTGTAGGACACTATGGGAATGCAATCGCGATAGAGAATGTGGCCCAATGGGCAGGAATTAGTGTTGGTTCAGTTGTGAATTGTACCGAACGAGTCATGATTGCACTCCTTGAACAACATGATGAGTTTGTGTTCGTTCCTAGGAAGTTCTCTGTGGATGCAGAGTTAGCGCGAAAGTTTGTCGAAGCAAAATCATGCACCGAATGGAGGGGGGGGATTTTTGCAGTGGATGGATCAACTTTCAATCTATTTGAGAAACCAGTGCACTGCAGCGAAACATTCTATGATAGGAAAAGCTGCTACTCATTGAACTGTCAGGTATGGATCACATACCTTGGGCCAGTCACTTAATTACTGATATATCATAGCTCACCATTATGCCGCACAACCTACTTGTGGTTGATTACGGCTTAGGCCATCCAGGAAGCATGCATGATGCTTATGCATTCCAGGGGACAGAGATGGCAAAAAATCCAGAGGGGCTGATACCTGAAAGACACTGGATTTGGGCTGATAGTGCATACCCTATGAGGACATGGTGCGCTGTGCCCTTCAAGGCAACCTGAACAGCGCCACTGTCAAGGCCACAGAGGGTTTATAACCGGTATCTGTCAAAAGTGAGTAGATCATGAATAAGCAAATAGATTACCTGTTTGAGCAGTCTGTTCTAGATCCAGGTGTCTGTGGAGCATGCTTTCACGGCACTAAAGGGGAGATTTCAGTCATTACGCGAACTTCGTCTCCAGATCCAGTCCCAAGACGATGTAAAGTATGCAGTGCACTGGATTCAGTGCTGCATCATCTTGCATAACATGATCATCCGGTTTGAAGACATGTTGGGAAAGGAGTCATCGTCAAGCTGGGCACGGGAAGAGGCTCGTGATATCAATAGGGCCCAAGACCCTGTGGTGGTAGAAGTCCCTACTGGGACAGCAGGGCAGCACTTTTGTGTGGACCTAATGCGAAAACTCTTTGCAGCGCTTGGTATGGATAGATACATTGTAAACAGGGGGGAAGAGTGATCCAAGCAATCATACAGGCAGTCATATTCAGATTGAGAGAAGAGGACAAAAGAACATACTACGACACACAATGAATACATCACTTGAATAAAGACTATACACTGCTACCAGGCGGTTGGTCAGCTGAGAAGAAAAATTCCAGAGGTGATGGTGAAGTGGGGACAGGAGGTAATGATGATGGCGCAGGTAGTGCCACACTGACAGTGGGCACAGAAGTAGTAGTGGGGGGGGGCGATGGGCTGGAGGGCTTGCTGATAATGGATCTGGAGGCGAAGCAGCTCAATCTGGCGGAGATATGAGCATTCCTCCTGCTTCTTGAGTTTGAGATCAAGCATCTTGAGCTCTTGCTCCTGCTTAAACTCAGCCTTGGCATTCGCCTGCTTGGAGAGGAGTTCCTCCCGCTGGTTGTCAAGCTCCTGTTTTCGAATGGCATAGTTGTATCATAGGGCAGCACGAGAACTTTGATTTTCCCCGTCATTGAGTAGAGCGTCACTTTGCCTATCCAATTCATCAAGCTTAGCCGCAAATGGATTTTTGGAGTTTGATCCAGATGTTATCCAGGTGAAGCCTTTGCTCACTGGCGTGCTAGCATTGCTGAGGCTGGTCTTGACACTGGACCCTGAGGCAACAGAGATCGGTGGTCGTGGATATGGACTATGTCTTGTGAATGTGCTGCGGCCTTCTCACGATGGTGTCTTACCCTTAGCTGCGAGTGTGAATGGCAGGAGATTTGGGTCAGCAGAAGCCTGTGTGTGACCAACACAAGGTCTCTGACAAAACCAACTGTTAGTAGACAGACAGCGTGTAATGAAGGTTGGACATACTTGTGAAATCTCCTCCATATCCTGGTCATTGTTGTCATTGTCTGCAGGCCAAACATTATCACCAGCCAGCGGCATATTGACATCCTCATCATGCCCCTCAATATCATCTGCGGAAAGAAGAACTGTGGCCACCAGAACCTTGGGATCACCTTCTTCTGCCATCTCTTCTCCCTGCTCCTCATTGTCTGCGCCAGACTTCTTCTGAATAATCCTGAGTAAACTTTGCACGTGGTTGGCCTTTGGTTTAGACAAAACCAGTTGGCTATCGAATAATGGGATGCCATTCCAGATGGCATCAAGATCTTGGTAATGCAGGAATATGCGAAGTACATCCTCTGCAAGCAGGATTGTGCGCCTGATTGAAGATGTAGTAGACAAATACATACCTAGCAAGTTTAGTGGTGCCTCTGTACCACCATCAGCCTGAGGAACAATTCCACCACCAGTACTCTTGAATCGTGCTCGCTGCTCGTGGTACTTGGTCTTGAGGCTGAAAGTAGATCAATATGCATTCTGATAGTTGGATCGTTGATTAGAGTACTTACATCCCTAATCGATTGATCATAGAGGTGATATATCTACCAGAATCCTCGGCATAGGTGCTGGAATGATCAGAATCATCTTCGAAAATATGTCTTGCGATTGCAGCTGAAACATCTTTCTTGTTTTTTCCAGATGGCCTATCGTCAGGAGAGAACTTGGTTGCTGTCAATGTCGATGATGAACGATCATGAAATAAAATGTGCCGATCAGCAGTGTGAGATGTAATCCAAGCAACAAGTAAATCAGTATGCCTTCCCTCCCAAGTGATATTGACAACTGGCGTCTTCTTAGTAGGTGCAGGGACCGATGTGGATGTGGATGTGGGCGGTACAGGTGCGGTGGGTGTGGTCTTGCTACTCTTCCCACGACGTTTCTTCTGTGGTGCACCACCTCTCCGGGTCACTGATGGTGTCAATTCAGCTGCAGCAGGGACAGGGGCTACAGCATTTTGCTTTTCAGTGCTGGCTTGAGCTGTTTCAGCCATCATGGTAAGTTTGTTGGTTAGGGTGTACAGCCTTGCAGAGTGCTGAGGTGGGGGGCGAAGAGCAGGCATAATTTTAAAACACCGCTGGCTACATTCATTCCGAAACCCATTTTCAGATTCAAATAATGTTCTAAATACCGTACTCAGATAATGTTTTCAGCTGGAACTCATCCACTAGGAATAATTTAATCTAGGAAAGCATCCGAGGATGATCCTGACCCAGCAGTCATCGTGAAGCTTGCTCAAGGAAGGCAGGACGCACCAATTTTGTGTTAAGTTGACCCATTTTTCGGCCTGCCACGCCACGAAACTGGCATTTAAAACAACATGATACAGCTACCCTCACCGGCGTCATGCTGTGAAGGTGACATGTCAATCAGTCCACTAGTAATAGTTGGTTGATGCAAGTCCTCCAAATTTCTTTGTGCAAAACGAGTTCGATTGATCATGGTTCCATCCAAGAAAGAAGGATCGGCTGTTCTTGTTTGTCCTCGAAGATGCAGTCCAAAAGCTCTGCTAACTTTCCGGATTGATTCTTGAAGAAGCGCGCTTGGTAGGTCTTGAATTCTGAGTCGCTCTATCGAAGGACATCTGGTATGAAGTCAAGGACCGAGATGCAGCCATCCCGGAGGATTTTCAAGGTCGTTTTGAGGCGCTCAGCACGAGTGTAATGAGAAGCTGTTCCATCTGTGTTGCCATGGTTAAGGTTCATGATGCTCGACGAGAGGCAAGGATCCACCGTCGACTAAGGCCAGGGCTTACAAGGACTTAGCTAGCTACTTGGCATCTCGGGCCGGTTTATCTCATCAGACGGAACATCCAAATTGAGACATAACGATCACGGGATGGTGTGAAACTGCTCATCTTTACACCACAACCAATTTTACCAGTCCGGGTTCTCTAGCAGGTTACCTCTTTTAGACGCCTGGTCACGAGTCTACTCTGAATCTGCAGCAACGCTCGCACTTAGACCACCTACTTTTACAGGATGCATAGGGCTGCACTTGTGATGGAAATTCAGTCTGATCACAGTGGTATGTGGGACGTGGCGAGCCTGGATGATGAAGTTGATGAATCAGACGAAAACAAAGATGAGGAGGATGAGGTTGAGGACGAGGACGAGGATGAGGGTGAGAGTGAGAGTGAGAGTGAGAGTGAGAGTGAGAGTGAGAGTGAGAGTGAGAGTGAGAGTGAGAGTGAGAGTGAGAGTGAGAG
>JBBPTI010000090.1:0-16363 GCA_038093995.1 Tylopilus aff. callainus | reverse complement strand
ACGATCAGACCACGGCTGAGTTGATGAAGACGCGTGAGTGGTAGAAGTTTGGGTGCGTAGAACCGCGGGTTGCGAGCGAAGACCAAACATGTTTCCGGCCCGCGCTTTTAGCGTGTCCCAATGACATCCGTGATTCATTCTCGCCCAACTGTCGGCCAGGATACGTTTGTCTCAATCATACTTGGGCGTTGGAGCAACCTCTGACGGAATCGGTAACATTTCGTGCATCATAAGTATCTACATATCAAGGCTTTGGCACGTCATGTCGAGGAATAGATCATCGCGACACGTACATAGATCCTAAGTTGATCCATTATGGGTCACCAAATCAGCGTGGGGTCAAATCGTTGTGCCAGGGACTTCATAACACTACTCCAACTTCGGCAGCTAAATTAGCACAATTTTACCTGAGCTGCCGAGGGCCATCCGTCCGACGCATCTACCAAGTAGCACAAAGGAACGAACACTACCTGACTGAGAGACCTTTCCCACTAGCCTGCGGGCGTCTGAGCATGAGTACTGTAGCACAGTACCTGTCACGCAAACGTGTGCGACCTTGTCATTCGCCGTTAAGTCAAGGAGTTAAGGATACAAGGGTCTTCTGCTTATGTCGGTAGAGGTGAAAACTGACATACCATAGGTCATACGCCAACAGTGGTGAAGATAGGCGATGTGTAATACACTCCTCCGATCCAACGCAGTACACTATCCTTCCCCGAGATTTGACCATCCACAGTTGAGCCGCTGTAAAGGACGCACCGCATGCCGAATTAAATATCATGCTACTTCCTAGTTCTAATAAAAGAGTCAAATGCCCTCCTGGAGAACCAAGATCACAATGTACCTTTGTCATTTCGAGATCAAAGACCTATTACCAACAGACTTGCACAGAATGACATATTCGTCGCCATTCTGGTGCACTCATACCGATGTTTGGAGTGCCATTGGTGGCGACGCCATCCTCGGATTTATGGCTTTCTGGCCAGCAAGTGCCAGTAGTAATTACACCCAAACTACGAGTGCCAATGTTGGATGAAGCCGAGACCAGAACGCGGAGTGGTGAATTCAAACCGATGACCATTGGATGGCCTCGAATCGAGTCACGTGAAGAGTCTGACAGATCCGGGCCCTCCAAGTTGGCAGGTCACCGCAAGTCCTTGAATTTAAAACCGTATTTACAATCTGTCAGACTCATCGCCCCCTCCTGGACAACGCTGAACTCGTTCTCAAGCAGTCAGAAACCTCCGTCAAAGATGGACCACGGCCACCCATTGAGGGTGTCAAATCGAACATTGTCCGCCTCAGCGTTACGTGAAAGATTGTCGAGACTAACACCTAGTTCGCCGCTGCGCCCCGTTGTCGCCCTACATGCATCAATCGAGTTGAGTCATTATTTCGCATCTTCTTTTTCTTAGCTCGCATGGGCCGTGTCAGTGCTGAAGCATTAGCTCTCAGTTTCGCACCAACCAAGATACCTCGGAGACGTAGACTGCAAACGATGGCGGTTGCCGCCTGGTCTACGCTGTTCCTCAATGCCACGTTCCTCTTTCTAATTCTATGGTGCGAGGCCACTTTCTCGCATCCATCGTTGACTTACTCTGTATGCTCTCAAGTTCGATTCCACCCCTCTGGCCCTTCCTCGCTACTTATGTCGCATGGATGCAGATCGACAAGAGTCCGGAACAGGGAACGAGACTGAGCCCGTGGTTTCGTTCTTTGAAGATATGGCAGTATTTCGCGGATTACTACCCTGCGTCGTACGTGTCCAGAAATATATCCAACTTCACAGTTCCTAACTGCCATTTGCAACGTGCTTAGACTTATGAAGGTGAGCCGAGTGTGTCTTCCTTGATTAGTCATTTTACCTGGAGATTCCGTATAGGAATGCGATTTACCTGCAGATCGACCATATGTGTTTGGTTATCATCCCCATGGTTCGTTCTGAATTACTATGATTGCTTCAAGCCTTAACTCGTTCGACTATTAGGAATCATAGGCATGTAAGGGACTAACTTTCGTTGAAAAACTGTCCTTCAATGCGCTCCCACAGGGGTGCAATGGCCACCTTCGCGACCGAAGGTCACCTCATTACATTCTCGTAAAATCACATACTCAGAATTGGGCAATTAGCTACTGGGTTTTCCCTCGCATTTCCAGGGATTCAACCTCACCTCTTGACACTCGCAAGTAACTTCAACATACCTCTATACCGCGAAATCATCATGGCCCTTGGGATCAGCAGTGTTTCTAAGCAATCATGTTCCAATATCTTGAAACGCGGCGCAGGCCAGGCCATTGCTATCGTGATTGGTGGTGCTGCAGAAAGTTTGAGTGCTCGCCCAGGCACGGCAGACTTGACGTTGAGACGGAGGTACGTCGAGATAGCTGAGACTAACACTGGTGTTCATACATGAAACCCGTAGGCTAGGGTTCATCAAGGTTGCGATCCAGCATGGGTATGTCAGATCACCGGAAACCAGGAAATCTTACCCCTCATTCATATCTGTAGTGCTGACTTGGTACCTGTGTTTTCCTTTGGCGAAAATGATGTATGGAGCCAGGCTTTAAGCGAAGCTTATCCCGAGTAACTTTTACATTTCTCTAGATCTACCAGCAAATGCCAAATGAAAAAGGGACCACCATTTATGCTTTGCAAAAGAAGTTCCAAAGCATATTTGGATTCACCCTTCCTCTATTCCACGGACGTGGATTATTAAATTGTACGCTCTCTGCCGTCTCCAAAAGCCGATTTCCCGCTGATAAACCGACACTATATCTCTTATCCAGATAACCTGGGACTAATGCCATATCGACGGAGGATCGTATCCGTCAGTGAGTCGTTTGGCGACTTTCAAATTATCCACCCCTAAACTTGTTGACGTCCATAGTTGGTCGACCCATACATATTCAACGATGCGACAAACCGTCGATCGAGGAAGTGACCCGAGTGCAAAGACTCTACATTGAAGAGCTGACCCGGTCCGTCCAACTTTTCCAGTGTCGTCTACCTGTCTCTGACCATGGCTCTCGCAGAATTTGGAACACGTACAAGGACGAGTTCGCAAAGACACGTACGAGAGAGCTGAGCATTATCGATTAGAAACCTCGATTCCTTTTTTGTTTACATGTTCGCTCCTAGCATGTTTTTCGGTGCCATGTCAGGGGGGATGTTATTGGACCATGTGCATGGCTACTGCAGAGCAACGCTCAGTGCTAGACGGACTCTAGTGTTCAATGAGATAAGCGCGTTGGCAGCTTTGTCAAGATCAAGGGTTCATCAGCCTCAAACCTTGATGGAATACGCAAATTCTGGCGTCTCCAGCATTCATTATCGCCTAATCTGAGGTATGTTGATTGGATGTCAGCAATACTTTTCATGAATGAACATGGTATCGTCGCCATCGCCATATATACGCAAGCCCCAAGACTCGGGGAAGTAATTGAAACGAGCGGACAAACCAAAAGAATGGTATGAGAAAAGAAAGGTATTAAAAGAATGCATGGTCGAGGGATAGTCAGGGTTGAAAGGTGCAGGTACACTCATGACGCCGTGCCGTTGATGTACGGCGCACACACGTTGGGGTTATGGAAATCAGCAGGATTCTCCGTGAGGAATCCCATGTTGACGCCTTCGAGATAGGACCTATTGAGACGGAGTTATCAGCATCTGAATCACCCACGCGTCAACCAAGCTGCGTACCATTGCCTAGCCAACGCGGTTCCGTTTGTCAGCTCCGAAATCTCGGTCTTGAAGTTCCAGAACTAGACGATACACGCATTCAGGTTGAGAAGGATGGTTCTCGGACGAAAAATGCTTACGATCCATCCGGCACCTTTACCGTAGGCCCATTTCTGAGCGTCAGCCCACTTGTAGAGGAACTCGTCCGTAGCGTTGAATTGCGTCGGAAGACCCCATTCACCAAACCAGAGAGGTGTGTTACCGAGGGCGGCGTCGTTTTGGATACGCTGCAGATCTGAAAGGATGGCGGGGTAGTGGAATGTGGGAGAAACGCGATGAAACGGCTTACTGCACACGCTTTTCAAGTAAGCATCTGGGTTCGCATCAGCAACACCCTAGAGAACGAGATGAGTAAAACGTCTAGGAGGTAGCGTACAAACTGCATTACCCCGAACCTCGAGTGTATATGAGCAAAGAGTCGCATAGGACATGATCCGCAACTTACGAGTAGTATAAATGGTTATCATACCCCTGAGGTCCAATCGCAGCATCTGCGGGGTTGGGAGGGTTGTTGTACTGCCAGTTAATGTCCATGAAGCTTAGAGTAGCGTAAGCCACACTATATCCTGCATATATAGGGAATCTTACCTGGTAACCAACGAAGAGCGGCTGCTGTGGAATGGCGACGACGTAAACACGTCTACAAGGGCGCACTCAAAGGCAATATCGAGAAGGATTGAGATAGCATCCGTAATTGCCTTTACCACATTCTCATTGAACAAAGAAGATGAACATGCATCTTCCAGAGCAGCAGTAAAGTTCGTTGATGAAACAGGGAAGTCCATTGACATGCCAGGAACCGGGATGCCGAGAGTGGACTCTACGGCGCGAACAGTTTGAACGAAGTTCTTCTGGACTGGAATACAACATCAGAGTCCAGATGGATAGACAAACACGAAAGACACACATTCGCCATAGCCCGGTGTTAGAGCAGCATTCATGATGGGCTCGTTAATAGCCTCGATGGCGAAAACGCTGCCAAAGTTGTCATCGAGATGTGCGAGGGACGTCATCACAGCGGTCCAAACTAATGCGCGATGATAGTTGTATGGTGTCTGGCAGGCGGGTGGTTAGAGCGTACAAGTTATGCTGTTATGCATTGCGTGTACTGACATAGAATTGGACATTATTGGTGCAGCTGTCATGTGTTCAGCTTCCATACACTCACACAAATACTGAACTACGTACTCTCCAGTGAATTGTTGTCCAGGCGTCTGCACACCTGGGAGCGCATGGTGATCCAAGATGACCTGAATCCCAGCCTCTTTTAGAGAATTCAAGCCACGCCGCTATCAGGTCGGCCCATATTAAGTGTTAATAGCTAATTCTATGATTTGAAGTACGCACCAGGTATGCAAGACCTCCACGGGGATACGCCTCCACCGGGCGGTTTACGAGCGCTTCAACGATCCAGTATCCGAGCTGAAAGATGAACGCGTCCCCTCAGGATGGAATATAATACAATATTGACGCGCATATATACCGGGACTCGAACTGTATTGATCCCTACCGCTGCGAGTTCTTCGACATAGCTCTCATTGAACCAAGTAGCCCAGTGTTCTGCAAATTTCTCGTCGACGGTGTCGGGATAAGCTTTAGCGAACGCACTAGTACGCGTCAAATACGGAACGCGCTCTGACACAAGTAACTCACGATTCGGTTGAAATGCACTGTGTACAATTTGAACAAATTTGCCCGCCCATGTTCACCCATTCTGAAGACCGTTAAGACAAGCGCAACTCGTATCACGATGGACCGCACACCTTGTGGGAGCATCCAGGGCTCGAGTACGAGCCTATAGGAGAGGGTTCTAGAGTCGCGAAATACCGAAGCTGGGATGCACCTACCACGAACCGAGGTTTACACCATATATTTTGTGGTCTGGTAGTCCAGCAAGGACTTGCGTAAAGAGCAAAGAAAGGGACAAGTACAAGCCTAATAGCAGGTTCTTCATCATGTGGGGTAAAAGAGCGACTGGACCTGCGAAGGGTATTCACGACAAGGCCTGATAAATAGCTTGTCCGAAAAACCCGTGTTTACTGCTGAAACGACACTGTGATCACATGACCAACGAAATTTTCGGGAAAGCGAACAATGAAAAGAAGTGTTCGGAGGTCGACATGAGGAAGGGAAGGGTGCGTGCCGGGAGAAGCGCGGATTTACTGATTTGCGTGATCTATTCATTTGGACGTCGCCATCGTTTTAAATGTCATATTTTGACGGTTGTCAGAGCCAGCTTGTACAGATAAACTCGGATGTGCTTGTTGGCGTAATACAGCGCGGAGGGATCTAAAGACACTGACGGTTAGATGTCGTAACGTTACGGCCACGTTACACCCTCGTAAATGCGACTTCAAGTTGGACCGCAAAGCCACAACTCCGAAAGCAAGCTCACCTTGAGACACTCGGCCATGTGCTTGCACTCCTCTGACCACGCGAGCCATGTTTCACCAGGGACTGTGCTTGTCATCATTTGACCTGCACCTTCAGCCCCGGATGGGGTGACGCATGTGTTGGGGGTCTACGCAAATCGGGATATGGACTGGGAGGTATAGGGGTGCGTTGATGCGAGCGTTTCAAGCCTTGTTAGTTTTACATGCTTATCCTCAGGATATAGAAAAACCATAAAACGCAAGAGAGCCGACGCCCAGACGGGGAAATGCTGTGCTGGCTGTGCATCCTACCCTCTCTCCGCTAGGTCTCTCCCCCGCGATCTCTTGTTCTTTCCTATTATTTCTTTCCCCCTTTCTGGTTTTCTTCGCAGGCGAAAATAGTTCGGGTGGACCTACTTCATACTTCAGCCCCAAGTACAGATGTCACACTACCTGGGATCCCAAGGCATTAGACGGACCAGATATGCATTCATCCGAGTCGACAGTTGGAAATAGATCCCAAGTTCTGCACTACGAACTCGTATGATCGCTGATACCTGGGATAGGGATTCGCACAACAGATGTAGTCATCAAATTAAGGCGTATTCCTGTTGGGTCCTATGTCGTGGTACGAACTGTAACGACTTCCAACAAGCTCACATCGGCAGGCAGGGACATTGTCGAATGGGATGACGGGATTGTATTGTGAACCGTTACTTTGTTCATGTCGCGTGCCGTTTGCCCACTTGGATCTAAGGCCATCGGGCCAGTCATCGGGGTGTTGGAGATCCAGCCCGTCGTGGAGTAGATCTATTACCCTTTTACCGTAGTTAGATTAGCTTTCCTTTTTCAGGCGTTCGACTACACTCTTTTTGCTTCCTTCCAGTCTCATATTCTATTGACTGGAGGTAAGACACTACATTACACTTGTTCACTATCTTCCCTTACTTACCAGTGATAGTGCACTCCTTCCATTTAGTCGGTTGCCTTCCGATCGTTCCAACACGGGGATGTCGATGTCTTTCACAATATTTGCCTGATTCGAGTTGGGTTCAACACTGAGGCTCTCCACGAGTTCGGAATCACCACTGGCGAGTTACTTGACCATCACGAATGACCCGATGATAGGAACAACATTTCCCTTTACTCTAGGCCCCTTAAACACCTTTGTGTAGTTATCAAATTTGTAGGACAAAGTGCTGGAAAGATCATCTTCCACGCCTTTCTCTTGGAGTCGAGATCGAACGGAGGATACATGGCTGGAACAATTACGCAGCTGGCCCAAATGTGAGCCGATTGTGTGCTCTCAACGTTGAACATATATACATTGTGCTGTTAGTCGCCAGAGTCAGAAGAGATGCGCTGGTTAGCAGAGCCGACGGACAGAGGACACTGTGCCCTCATCCGTTATCGCGAACCTGTGATGAATCTATTGAGCATTTCAGATATGTGAGAGACTCATGTCCATGAGATCGTCCTAGTCGCGCTAGTTCAATCTAGCCACAGCCAAATTGATCTACTGCCGAGTGAACAATGCACCCCCTGATCTCCAGGTGCCAACCAATCTGTATCGGGCTGTGTTTTCTCTCCGCCCCCTTGGTCATCCTGATCATCCACTCACGTTACTTAGTCTCGGCATAGCTCTTGAAGCTCGTTTCCGGAGAAAACTGTGCTCTTTTGCCCGTTCGCTATGGCTTTACCCTCTCCTAACGATGTTAGGGATGCAGGCCCATCAACACCATGCACTTGCTATTGCGCGTGAGGGCTCCTTGAAGAGATACGTGCCCTACATGGCTTTGAGCGGTTTCTATTCCAAAGATGATCAATCAGCCTTCTTCTCTGGCGCGCTCGGGGTCTGTGGTTTTTTCTCAATGCTAGCAGGTCTCTATGGCACAGCCAATCTGGGTCCTAAACTTTCAGATTTCGAGTTCTCTTCTTATATCTCTACGGTGAGTGCTCTTGGGCTACCGCTCTAGGAAGACTTGGTGGTGACTTCGCACGAAAATCGCCTGCTTGCTGTTTCGCAACCGAGCATGGACGAGCAGGTTTGAGTGGTGTGCAAAGAGAGATAGATACCATCAGAAAGCTGGCATCCTCGTCGCCATTCGCCGGCTTCCAGAAAGCAGATGGGACTCTAGAGGAGGTCTTGTCGAAGATGATGGAGATGGACTGGGTCCATTTTTCATGTCACGGGACGTAGGACGCTAATCCCTATGACGGTGGTTTCCTGTTCGCGCATAGCAGGCGTCTCAAACTATCCGATACACACTCAAACCCACATCACGCCTCCTTTCTCCCATACACACATCGCATCCCACTTATTCCGACCGTACGACAGGCCCGCAGGGCTCCAGTACTTGCCCACTCACAAAGCCAGCGCTGAAACTACCACCATAATCTGCAGCAGTACACACCAATGCTCCAAGGCGGATTGCGACGTAAAGGCCGGCAGGAATGGCGGACCGGAGGAGAAACGCTAATCCGGGGCATTCGCACGATCGGGGTGCATGGGGACAGAAGTCCCATTGGTACGATTAAATGTCCCACATAGAGTAGCTACTCTGCACCGGGACAATAATGGATTTAAAAAAAAAAAAAAAACTATCCGATATCGCCCGATCGTTACGCCCGCGGGGGGTCTCATGTTTCTCTCCGTGTGCCATACTACGACGGGAGACGAGCAGCTCTCGGAAGAAGCTATCCGTATTGCGGCAGGAACGCTTCTGGCGGAGTACAGAGCGTCATCGTAACGATGTGGTCCATCATGGACAGCGATATGGCAAGGATTGCGGAGGACGTTCATAGGAACTTCCTTCGCAATAACTAGATTCTCTCGGGAGATTGCAGAAGTCTTGCACTACGCGATCTAGTGCGTATTATTCTTATCTTGGGCTCCTTTTATCAACGTTGGTTTATAAAGCGTCGTAAGTACTGAATACTCTGAAACTGTAGACCATTCAATCACGAAAAAAGAGTGGTGAAACTCGGAAGCGAACTTGGGGGATGTGACTACTCAGGCTGGAGATGTACGAGACCACTGTCTGCACTACAATTAGTATACTGGTATGCCACCGTCACGTGTGATCGAGTCATTATTGAGCCAGACAGCTAAGCAACGACGTACCTCCGACAGGCGAGTTACGACTCTAGCCCTACAGGTTGTCGATGTCAGGGATGGGCAACGAACCAGACCATACACAAGTACACCCCTCCGGGAGCTCCCTGAAAGGAGGAGAAAAAAGTAGGTCAGAGCCCGCGTCCGAGTATTATGCAGGCCGGAAGCAATTGGACACGCCGTCACAAGACTTTCCCGAGGGCGGTTGGGCGGGATGGGCAACCGCCATCGGCGCGTGCGTGCACATACCTATTTCACTTGCAATGACCCAACGGATCTTGGACAGATTTCTTGTCCAATTCAGCACGTATGGGTGAGTCTACAAAAGCACGGAGAGGGGCTAGCATAGTGGTTGCTTTTTCGTACTGCTTACCAGCTCGTTTAGATACTCACTCTCGTTTGGGGTGTATCAAGGTATGTTGTTCGCCCTACTCTAGTAGACAGTGGGTCACTCGCTCAAACTTCTGAGATTTCTATTCCCAAACGTACATGACCAACGAGACATCCTCTACAATCGCGTGAGTCGACCCGTCTTGCGATCGCGTTTCATCCTTTGAGTCGTGTTTCAAAGTTGGATCGGAAGCACAAACGCATTCCTATTCGAGATGTGCGGGCTTGCAGCGGGCAGGTTGTATGATCGTGGTTATTTGCGAGTCTCACGCCAATATGATCACCGTCCTCGTTTCGACCTGCTCACATCTAGTTACCACTTACTCTATGGGGCATCCTTACTTCAGGCCTTTTCCCTTTTCATGCTTTCGCTGGCGCGTCCAGATAACTATTATCAGGTACGCACATGCGGCATGCGAACTCTGGTCATGCATGGATCGACGAGGCCGTCAAGGTCTTCCTTGCCCAAGGGATAGGTTCTGGATGTGCCGCAGGGCTGCTGTACGTCCCATCCATGGCAGTCTTGTCCCATCATTTCGACAAGCGCCGTGAAAAAGTCATGGCATTCGCTTCTTCCGGTGCTTATCTTGGTGCAGCAGTGCACCCCATCATGTTGAACAACACGATCAACAGCCAGATCGGTTTCGCAAACGGCGTTCGTGCCAGCGCCGGACTCATCAGCGGGCTTTTATTGATTGCCAGTCTGTTGATGAGGACAAGACTACCGCCTGCCGAATCTCGCATAGACTTTCTCACTGCTGTTAAAAAGTGTAGCCGAGATAGCGCATTCATCTTTGGATGCCTTGGGTGAGTCACGACCGTTCTCCCAAGCGATCTCATCGTTTGACTTGGTACACATAGCCTCGGCATTTTCGTCGTGGCGTTTTACTATGCCTTGTTCTATCTCCAGCTCGACGCTGTGAGACACAACCTGGGAAACACATTCTCCTTTTATTCAGTTGCGTTACTTGTTTCTATGCCCATTCAGACCTGAGTTGAAGACTGGACTCTAGCTCGTGATCATGAACACAACGAGCTTTCTCGGCCAGCTCAGCTCGACTGTGCTCGTCGGATACTTCCGTGTCCCTACCGTGCTCATCGTCGCCACGTTTTGTTGTAGCATCATCCTCTTTGGGATGATCGGCGTGCACACGGTGACTGGCTTCGTCGTATTTGGTGTCCTGTATGGTTATTTCTCCGGGATTTGTGCGTCTCTTGTGTTGGATTCGAGTTATGTGCGCAAGTCCTTCGGCTAACTAGCATTCAGTTTTAGCGTTGTGGACGCCCGTACTAACACTCCTCACACCCGATCTCTCCGAGCTAGGGTAAGTCGTCATCCAAGAACTTATTCACAGCGTTGATACGCCAACGCATGTACCATAGGGTCCGCATGGGCGTCGCGTGTGCAGTCATGGGTACGCACTTCTCCCGCTTTCGCCTACGAGACACTTGATCCCCGCTGACATCTGACCCCCGCAGCGTTTGGTGGCCTCATCGGTGAGCTTTCCTTCCCGCGTCCTTACGAGCCATCGTGACACGAGAACACGTCCTTTTCGTCGACTGACTCTCGGCTCGTAATAACAGGTCCGCCTATATCTGGCGCGCTCCTCACACCCGCCTACATCTGGTGGCGAGGCGCCGTGTTCAACGGCGTACGTTGCATCCGTCCTCTCACCCGACTTCGTGCACTCTCGTTCATGTTTGTCCTATAGATTGTTGCTACCCTTGGATGTGCCATGTTTATCGTCATGCAACGTATCCTCGTTCGACGGTCCAAAATTTGAGGGATGGAGATTTCATGAAACTCTGGCCGGTGGTCTCAACCCAAGTTCATAGAAAAGCTTGATATGCATGTATGTATGAAACTTAGATCTAGACAGAGCGAAGCCGATTACTAGTCACGCGAACGACTGTCCAAAGCGACATCGTTCATCTAGATTGCAATCATTGTCATGTACAGAAAAAAAGGCTACTACAAGGGACAGGAGTCACGTCATCGTTCATTGTGCCGGTGAGAGAAAAGTGTATGCCAAGCCTGCAAGCCGGGTCTGCGCCTGACAGTCGTGCAACTACCACCTCTAAGCATACAGGTCGTCTTCTTGCGTGTCATCCTGGAACCCAACGTTCCCGGCTGGTGCGGATGTCGAGCCAGAAGGACCTGTACCTTCTGGGAACCTAAAGTTGTTCCCGAAACCGCGCGACTGCTGGAGGTTCTGTTAAAGCACACAGTATTAACGACCCGATATACACGACCGACATCCAGACACTTACTTGAGCAAACATTTCATACCGCCTAATATCCTGATCAGACACAGATCGTCTCGCATACTTCATCGCCTCCTCAAAGTGTTCCTTGGTAATTTCTGGAACTGGATCCTCTTCCTCCTCGTCCATCTCGGCGTCGGCGTCTTCTCCAGCCGCCTCTTCCTTGTCGCGTTTTTCCCTCTGTCGCCTGATATCCGCCTCGATGCTCTCCCGAATGGCGAGCTTGGCAGCACGCTGGCAGATTTCAGTCAGATCTGCACCAGAGAAGCCATGCGTCGATCTGGCGAGGAAGGTGAGATCGACGTCGGCCGCTATGGGGGATTTCCTGAGCTGAGCCCTGAGAATGGACAAGCGCGATGGCTCGTCGGGGAGTGGAATGTAGATCAACTGGTCCAACCGACCGGGACGCAATAGTGCGGGATCGATTTGATCGGGTCGATTGGTAGCACCGATGATGAAGACGTTCTTCTTGGTGTTCATACCATCCATTTCAGTGAGGATCTGGTTAAGCACACGATCTCCAGCGCCACCTGCATCACCAAGCGAACCTCCACGCGCTTTGGCAATAGAGTCTAGTTCATCAAAGAACATGACACAAGGTGCGGCAGCGCGTGCCTTGTCGAAGACGTCACGAACATTGGCCTCGGATTCACCGAACCACATTGTGAGTAGTTCGGGGCCCTTGATACTGATAAAGTTGGCATTGCACTCATTGGCAATAGCTTTAGCAAGTAGCGTTTTACCAGTTCCGGGTGGACCATAGAAGAGGACACCTTTCGATGGTGACATGCCGTATTTGAGGAACTTCTCGGGATGGTCGACAGGGTACTGTACGGTTTCTTGCAGTTCGAGCTTGACTTTGTCGAGACCACCGATATCATCCCATGTAACAGTCGGCACCTCGACAACAGTTTCTCTGAGCGCCGAAGGGTTGGAAGTGCCAAGTGCGAATCGGAAGTTGTCCATGGTGACACCCAGGGAGTCAAGGACTTCAGCATCGATGGTGTCCTCATCGAGATCAATCAGATCCATCTTCTCTCGAATCTGCTGCATGGCGGCTTCGGAACATAGAGAGGCAATATCTGAACCAACGTAGCCGTGGGTATCGGCCGCAATCTATATACGCGCCAAAGCTCAGAACGCCGAGAGAACAATTAACATGTGTGCTCACCTGCTCCAAATCGACATCATCAGCTAATTTCATGTTTTTAGTATGGATACGAAGAATCTCTAGACGTCCTGTTGGGTCCGGGATGCCAATATCGACTTCACGATCGAATCGACCGAATCGACGCAGCGCTGGGTCGATCGAATTGGGTCGGTTGGTGGCAGCCATAACGACGACATTTGATCGAGCCTTCAGGCCGTCCATAAGCGTAAGGAGTTGAGACACGACACGGCGCTCGACTTCGCCGTTCGTCTACAGACGAATAAGTACATACACCGAATAGAGCGGACAATCAGACAAACCTTTTCACGTTTAGGCGCAATGGAGTCGATTTCGTCGATAAAGATGATAGAAGGAGAGTTTTTCTCTGCCTCCTCGAAAGCCTTGCGTAGATTACTCTCACTCTCACCGGCCATCTTACTCATGATTTCGGGACCGTTGATCAAGAAGAAAAATGCACCAGTCTCATTGGCTACCGCACGAGCCATGAGCGTTTTACCGGTACCCGGGGGTCCATACATGAGAATACCCCGTGGTGGTTTGATACCGATGGATTTGAAGAGTTGAGGATGGCGAAGGGGCAACTCTACAAGTTCGCGAATTTGCGCCATTTGCTTGCGACAACCACCGATGTCATCATAACCAACGTCATTGAGGTTCGCCTCTTCGTCCTCGCGCTTCACTGGGTCGCCCTCTGAAGATTGCGTCAGACCTACCTCTGTTGAGGATACGGTGTGCATACCTGTGTGGATGACAGTATCTTGGGCAACGATACAGTACTCGGCGGGATCGGTTTCAACGACTTTGAATTCAACAGTTCTCATACCCCCTCGTACAAGGAAAGTATCGCCTTTGCGGATGGGGCGGTAGGCTACCGGAGAAGTAAGTATTGCTCAATAACCACTATTTTAAAAACACACCCTCGAGGAAGTAGGGCTTGAGATAGACCTCAAACAGGTTACCACTCAGACCCTCGACGGAGTCATCAAAAGGGAGGACATGTATCCGCTTTCCATATTTAATGTCGAGACATTGATGAACGTTGACCACATCGCCTAGCTTTACACGTAGGTTGTTTCGTGCAACTTTATTCAGCTGGATGCGCCCTTCTTCAACTTCATCCGAGGACAAGCAAATGAGGACAGTGTCGCGGCGTTTCTTTCCTCTATGGATCGTACGAAATGGTGAATGGCACGCAATGAGACGAATGTGTCCAGAAAAGTATACCTTACGATGATGGTGTCGCCTCGGAATAGAGAGAGAGTCTCCATCGTTGCGGGGCTCAGGGTCGCGACTATCATCACGTCTGAACAAAGATCACTACGTCAGAAACAACAAGATACTTACCAGAGTTATCATCTGCGGACGCCTCATCCACAATGAGGCGATTCGGACTGCAGAGCATGTCAGATCGGAAAGGACATGCGAGTAAATGGTCCACATACGACTTCTTTGGGCGGAGGATGGCTGTCGAGATATCATTTGGACCTGGTTGTGGTGGTGCACCGCTGGGATCAGCCATTCTGATTGAGTCTTGACGAGTGGTGGTGGTGGTTGAAGAGAAAGAAGTGAATGAGCTGACGATGGTAGAGGACGCGTGTACTGCTGACGACCTTTAACAAACACCGGCCATAAAGTCCGTGCTTATCCAATCGTCAGCTAGTACGTTCGCGGTCCTTCCAATATGATCCAACACCTCCGACTAAGCACTGGTCAGAGTAGCACTACCGCATAGGCATCTATTCAGAGTTTGCCATGGCCTCTCGCTGTGTATGTCAATATGAACGGGTAGTTCTAGCACAAAAGGCATCCAGAGTGTGCTAATCCGCCATTTAATTTGCACCAGGAGCAATTGATGATGAACAGATTTGCGCGGCCACTCCTGCGAGAACACGATCAGTGACACAGTCAGGAACAGGACACTAACTTGTAAACTCTCTTGTTCCCAAAGCAATGCTCAAGGTCATATATGTGGTGGTACTTGTACCAAGGCTTAATTCGCAGATTTTGCCTATCTCACTCAAGGATTCCTTCCCGTAGCAGGCCACATCACGGGAGCTATCAATCCATCCACCGACGAAGTAATTCCTACGGGTGCTCTACAAGATGAGAAACTTGGTGACCGATATTTACATGCATGTTCCTTGTCTTCTCCATCTCTGATCACTTCGTGTTGATGCATCTGCACAAGTAGTTCGATGTACGAACAAGTGCAGCCTAGAGAATTGGCATAAACATCTCTTCGGTCGTGCTGTTCCCTTGCTATTGGGTAAGGCAATGATACCCACAAGTTATCTGCAGAAAATTCCTACCCAGATCAGACCCCCCTTGGTCTCAGCACCTACCTTTGTTCTCTTGATTGTGGAATTTCCGTTGCCATGCCTGCTATCCCACCCATCCGTCTGGCTGCTGGTTCCGAGTAGTTCCTTGAGTACAGGAGCACACCAGCCATATCATGGTCATGAAAGAAGTTCTGCCTGGTTCTGGTGTCGCAACTTTTTGCTCCGACAGGACCAGTGTTCCCACTGCCAGTTGGCAAGGCTATCATCAATGCTTACCGCCTCTTCTTAGACGAATTACACTTCTTCCTACCTCTGGCTCTCGTGACGGTCATACTTCCTTTGTGAAGATCCCCTTGTTCCTGTACTGGTGTGAAGTTTTGGACTTGGTCCTCGGGTTGCCGACGAGCGCACAGAAATTCCCCATAGGTTTTGGTAGTAATGATCCAAGACATGATGATATTGCTATGCTATGTATTGTACCACACAAGGGTCAAACTGACGACGAAAAAAATTACAGTAATTGATGTCACTCCCTTGCGTACAGTTGCATAGTACATATTTTCTAGTCGATGGAGGATGCGCAGTATGACCTAGATCTCAGACGAGTAGAGCCCTTTGTGGGGGCCGGAGACAACGAGCCATTATTTTACCCCCTTTGTACAGGTCGACTTTATGTACTACACTAGTATTGCCAATGCACGATCCAGATACTGTAGCCTTCTGTATGGAGGCAACGGAGGGTTGGTGCGTTACGGGGTGCCCCTGACTCCAAGCTTAGCAACGGCCCCCCCGTTATGCATTACTGTTGCCAATGTTGGCAACACACCCCCTCGAGTGCGTTATGACCCCATTAGATTAGCAACCACACCGCAGCGTTACATTAGCAACCGCAACATGGAGTACCGTGGTGCAAAATGAAAATTTAGAATGGAATCATATGATCTGTAGCATGGAATGGAAAAAAAAAAAACTAGGTACTTGTAGCAACGAGGGCGACGCAGTTCTGGGCCTGTAGCAGCAATGACTCCAATT
>JBBPTI010000089.1:0-25381 GCA_038093995.1 Tylopilus aff. callainus | reverse complement strand
AGCAGCAGCATCAGCTTCGAGGCAGAAAGCGATGGTGGTGAGAAGGTTGAGGTTGATGGGGTGAATTGGGCAAGGGGCAACTACTAGACACTGTTCGCCTGTTGAGCTGCCAACTACAACAGCGGGGGCTGACTTGGCATATGTAGTGTTCACTAGTGTCCTTCCACATCAATAAGGGGATGCGGGTACTGCTCTGCTTACTGATAGCACAAAAGTTGGTGATAGGTGGGGCCTTCGGGGCGGTTGGATGGGCGACAGCAGCGAAGAGGAGAATCAATTCTTAATGAAACAATCTCAGGCACTAGATGCAAGAAGGTGTCGAGTAGAATGAAGCAAGATGAAAGCCCTGGGTGCAACGCACAAGGGGGTGAGTAGCAAAGTGAAGCGAAAGGGAACTGTGGACCAATCTCCTAGTATATGGGTGCCTTGTAAGGGAAGACCCAAGAAGAATTGATTGGGGCTCTGATATAATACAGGCGGGTTTATATACTACTACAGAACAGGTTCAAGCGGAGCCTAAACTAGCTAAGGGCAGGCATGGTTACTAAATAAGGAAGTGCAAGGCAAAAACTGGCCTGGTCTGTGCGAGGGAGGCGATGCTGCAGGCTAAATGCTACTGGAGTGGGAAAGGGTGGTGAGTGATGGTGCCATTGCGAGGTTAATGCCATTGGAGTGGGAACAGATGGCATACTATGGCATGTGATGCATGAGTATCACTATTGGCATGTGACCAGGTGGCAACATAAGGTGCCATTGCAACTGTGGATTGCCTAAGTGCTGTGGACGGCATCAGTACCTGGATAATCGGGTCTTTACTCTACTGTGGTCTGGTGCCTGGAATGCTGTGGGTACTGTGCTGACCAGTGTGGGAACAGGACTCAGGCAAGACCAAGTCGCGGTGCTGTGGCATGGGTCAAAGTGGCTAAAGAAGGCAATGTAGGAAGGAATGGAACATAGTGTAGCCGTGAGCATTACAGCAATATAGCCCCAAGATCCTCATTCGAGTTATCTTGGGTTTTCCCCTTAGTTCTCAGTCAACGCCTGGGCACCCTCTAGCTCCTGTCACTCCCCCTCTCGCTATCACACAACTTGCTACACAGCCCTGCCTAAGGGTTGTATCAATTAGGGCACCTGACCAAGGTAGCACAAAGCCCCTTTTACCTAAGCAGCTGACACCACAGTGACTGTGGATGACACCATCACATACCATACTCATGCACTCCAGTCCCACACCAATGGTGTTACCCCACATATCATATGATTCCCTTATTTCCTTTTTCCTCCAATTGCAGAACTCCCACTATTGCACCATTGCTCATCATCATATCCCACACCAATAGCCAATACCCCTCAGTACAGCCTCTCTCACATGGACCAGGCCAGTTTTCACATTGCACTTCCATCTTTAGTATCCTGGCCAGTCCTTATATTATTCAGGTGGAGTTCCAACTTAGGTAGCTAGTAGTATATAAACCCCTGCTGTAATTGTTGGAACTTCAATTGATTCTTCTTGGGTCTTCCCTCACAAGGCACCCAGTTATAAGAAGTTCAACTCAACCCTAGTTCTTTTGTACACTTTTGTACACCCTTTGCTACGCAGCCAAAGGTATTTAGTGCCCAAGGTTGTTTCATTAAAAATTGATTTCTGCTTCGCTGTCGTCACTCTTTGACTTCCCCAAAGCACCCCATCTCTCTTCCCAACCATCAGGACTCTGACAGCAGTGAGCCATACTGTACCTATGTTCAGTCTTTCTAATGTAGAAGGAAACCAGTGAATGCTCATTGCACCCAGTTGGCCTGCACTTCTCTCATGGCAGAGCAAGAAGTTGCACAGCATCTGGTATTCACCCCTCGCCCACAGCACTCCATCAATCTCAACCTCCTCGCCTCTATCACTTTGCACCTCAAAGACAATGCTGCTGCTGAGTTAGAAAGGACCCAGCAGGACTTTTAGGAGGAGTTCAATACCCATATTGCTGAGTGGAGTAGCAGGAGTACTTGGGCTTTGTCAGCTACACCCGATCTAGTCTATCCCCCATATTCCTTCGCTGACCTCAATCCAAACAACTTTGTCCCACCTATACCTCCTCCCCTATCACGCACTACCCTCCATCACCTCATAGCTGAGGCAGAAGAACATCAATGCCAGTGCACTGCCTATGCCACCTTTATTGAGGCACAACTTGCTCACTGCCTTTCCTCCTTGCCAGACTATTGCACCTGCGATAGACCCTACCCCTTTTATCATCCACAATGCCAATCTTGGCCAAACAGACCTGCTGATTCAAGTATCATTTGCAGTGAATGAACCCCTGGATATCTGCACCCTTGAGAAAGCTTGAGGCAACCTGCAAAGTTTCTTTAACTCTTTTATTTCTTACTTGCTACTCTCTTTTTGTTCTTCTTTTCATACCTACGAATGTTCTCCCCTTACTTTTACTACTCCCTTCTCTTTTCTTGTTTTATCAGTTTCTTCTTGTGTGCATTTCTTACTTACTTCATTGTTCACACAGTTCAGCAGAACTGTAATATCCTTGTTCTCTTCCTTTGCACACCTTACAGTGAGTATTCCATAGGTGCTACCTCTGCTACTGCTCTACGTGGAGAGACTTTCAGATATGACACCAATAGCAACAGTTGGCCAGATACACAGCCAGCCAACAATTGGTAGTTATCCTTTTGAAATTCAAGAACTGCTCTCAGTTTAGCCATAGGGGAATTACTAAGCAAACCAAAGAAGTGCTCTGATCCAAAGAAGATAAGGATCCTGAATAGGCTGAGACCTGGAGATTGGTGAGATCAGAAGACCATCATCTGCTCGAGACCTTTAGCACTGCTTCCGTTCAAGAGTCAAAGAACCTGAAGAAGCTGGTACAAGAAAGCTGCAAAGAAGACCATTCGGAAAGAAACCAGATTTGAGTATGTCACAGGCACTCCTCACCCTCTTGGCTGACCCTACTGTCGGGACACATGACAAGCTGAACGCAGTGGTGAATGAATTTACTACCATAACCCAACAAACTGCATAGCTTGCCAGGTCATTGCAAGACTCCAACAACAAGATTGTGAGGTTGGAACAGGTCGTTACTGCCAAACAGCAAACGGTTGCAACACTCCAAGGCCAGATCGCAGCTGCTGGTCTTCCTGGAACAGTGAAGAAGGTTGAATTGTTCACAGATCCCAGTGAGTACAACAGAAACATCACCAAGTTTGAGGAATGGTGGGCAAAGATGCAGGCATGGCTAAGAGTAAATGCACATGTTGCCCCACAAGGAAGCTATGAAGTAGTAGTCACAGTATTATCCTGCCTCAAAGGACCCAAAGCTGGACTCTTCACCCAGACCAGACTTGCCAAAGGCCCCACATGTAATGCTCACAGCTACGCTACATTCCATTCTTTCCCTACACTCCCCTTTTTAGCCACTTTGACCCATGCCACAGTGCCACGACTCAGTATTGCCCAAGTCCTGTTCCCACACCAGTAAGCACAGTAGCCACAGCATTCTGGGCACTGGACCACAGTAGAGTAAAGACCTGATTACCCAGCTACTGATGCCGCCCTGCAGCACTTAGGCAATCCACAGTTGCAATGGCACCATATGTTGCCACCCAGTCCCATGCCAATAGCAATACTTGCGCATTGCACGCCATAGTATGCCATCTGTTCCCACCCCAATGGCATTAACCTCACAATGGCACCATCGCTCGCCACCCTTTCCCACTCCAGTAGCATTTAGCCTGCAGCATTGCCCCCTTTGCACAGACCAGGCCAGTTTTCGCCTCGCACTTCCTTATTTAGTATCTTGGCCTGCCCTCACTTACTTTAGGCTCCGCTTGAATCCCATTTGTAGTAGTATATAAGACTGCCTGTAAATTATCAGAGCCCCAATCAATTCTTCTTGGGTCTTCCCTTACAAGGCACCTGCATACTAGGAGATTGACTCACCATTCCTGTTTTCACTTCACTTTGCTACTCACCCCCTTGTGCGTTGCACCCGGGGCTTTTGTCTTGCTTCGTTCCACTCGACGCCTCCTTGCCTTTGTGCCCGAGGTCGTTTCATTAAGAATTGATTCTCCTCTTCGCCGCTGTCACTCTTTGACCACCCCAAAGGCCCCACCCATCACCAACCTTTTCGCTATCAGTAAGCAGAGTTGTACCCACATCCCCTTGTTGATGTGGAAGGACACTAGTGAATGCTATACATGCCAAGTCAGCCCCCGCTGTTGTAGTTGGCAGCTCAACAGGCGGACAGTGTCTAGTAGTCACCCCTCGCCCAGTTCGCCCCATCAACCTCAACCTCCTCACCACCATTGCTTCCCATCTTGAAGCTGATGCTGCTGCTGCTGCTGAGAGAGAGCAGAGAGAGCTGTGGGAAGAGATTGACCAGGCTATAGCAGACTTCGCTGCGAGGTCCAGGGCATCAGATACACCCACACTTGTCTATCTCCCATCCCCAATTGCTGACATCGACCCGAACGACTTCATTCAGCCCACACCACCTATCCCTTTGCCATCCACTCTTCACTGGCTCATCGCCAAAGCTAAAGAACAAACCCACCGCTACGAGGAGTATGCAGCCTGCATTGAAGCCCAGCTCACTGCTTCCCTTCCCCCTTCACCAGACTACCATGCCTGTTGTAGGCCGGATCGCCTTCACCACCCTTTCCATTTCCCACCATTCCACTTGCACCCGAGACAGTCCAGGATATCCGGTACCATACTGGTGTGCAGTCTCAATGAGCCAGGCCGCCTCCACCCAAGAAACCTTCTGAAGCAGCCCAGCAAGTTCCTTTAGTTCTCCTTTTTGTACTTACATCTTTGTGCCTTCCTTCCTTTTTAGTTTTAGCCTTCTCCTCCAAGGATGTTCCCGCTTTTATTCTGGTATTCCCTTTTAGCTTCTTGTTTTATTTCTTTCTTGTTACTTGTGTTCTGCATTTATCATCTTCTCACCTGCATTCAATTTGATCGCAATACCCTTTTAGTTTCCTTGCAGTTACCTACAGGCGAATACTCCCTTATCATCTCCACCCCTACCGGCACATGAGGCTGCAACTTCTGTTATGAGAACACACCTACCAACTGGGCAGAGTCAGCACCCTAGGATGACTGGTAGTTTTTCTTACAGATTAAATTTGAACTAAAGTTCCCGGCTCCAGCTATAGGGGGATTACTTAGCAAGCTGAGAGAATGTTGCACACATCCTGAAGGAAGAGTAATCAGGATCCTCAACAGGCCGCGTCCAGGAGACTATCAAGATCAAAAGACCATAGTCTGCATGAGACCTCTAGCACCCCTCCCATTTGAAAGGCCCAGCTGCAGCTGGTATAAGAAACACAAGGTGCCAGTAATCAAGAAAGAAGTCTGCTTTCAGTATGTTGCAGGTACTTCTCGATACCATTGCAGACCCCACTATTCCACTACCAGACAAACTTGCTGCCATTGCGGCCAAGTTCACCACTGTCACCACACAGAATATCCAACTCGCACAATCACTGCATGCATCCAACAACGAGATTATCCATCTCAAGCAGCTGGTGACCACCAGACAGGCAACAGTAGCCACTCTACAAGGGCAGATCGCCACAGTGGGCCCTCCAGGTACCTCGAAGAAAGTTGAATTGTTTGCAAACCCAGGCAAATACGATGGAACGATTACCAAATTCGAAGAATGGTGGGCCAAGATGAAAGCATGGCTCCAAATCAATGCACATGTCACCTCCGCTGGAAGTTATGAAGCGGTAGTGGCAGTACTCTCCCAACTCCAAGGGCCTAAAGCCAGCCCGTTCGTGCAAACACGCCTATCCCAGGGCAATGCATACCAATGGATGGATTGTGAGGCTGAGATCGAAGGCCTCTTCCATGCTGCCAACCAGAAGGACTGGGCATGCTGCCAGCTAGAGGAGTTCAAGCAGCAGAACATGCAGACCGACAACTTCCTCATCCGCTGGGAAGCTCTATACCAGCAAGTGCAAATCGACAACACACATGCAGTCCACCTCTTGGAGCAGAACATGGCCCACCACATTATATTACAGATCTTCAAGGAAGGAAAGCACCAGGACAAGCCAGCGCTCTATTTGGACAACATTAGGAAGACCTGATGCGTAATGGAAGTACTCAGCTTCATTAGGGGGTACGAAAGGAAGACCCCTGTGAGGATTAGCAGTCAAGGGTTAGCACAGGAGAACACTGAAGAAGATGTATATGCCCTCCCAAGCAGCGATGCCCACGCCAAGTGCTTCAATTGCAAACAAACTGGCCACAGAATTCGAGAATGCCGGAAGCCAAAGATAAACCAATGCCCAGCCTGTAAATTTGTTCATGGTGGGCACAGCACTTACTGCACCAAAAGGAAAACGCTGTGGAGGATACCGCTAGCAGAAGATGAAGAACCCACAGGCACCAAAGCCCCAGTAAGGATTGCTGAGTTGGCAGAAGAAATACGCAAGAGAAACAACCTGGAGATGGGTTTGGATTTTCCAATCAAAGGATCCCAGATGAAGGGAAAAGGCAGGGCCTAAGGAATGCATTGGGTGTTCCAAAGGCTGGTAAGATTCCAACCAAGTGCACCCCTATCACCCATGTTATCATCTCTAAAGACCGAGAATGGTGTATTCCCCTTAGATTGCCCAGTCTAGAGGAGCCTGCTCCCCAGCAGCTCGGCAGCAACCATGAACCAAATGCTGTGCTTAATTCCTCTAACAAGTATATCCCTCCTCCCGCACGCAAAGAAATCCCAACTACTAACCCCCCGCAAATTTGCATACTAGGGCAGCAAAAGAAGAAGGAGATACTCATGCAGGTCCAGATTAAGACCCACACTGGCGACTTCATCCCGGCATCTGCTTTGCTCGATAGCGGCGCCCAATCCTCATTCATACACCAAGAGTACGTCTGCCAAAACCATATCCCTACTGAAGAACTCCCACAGCCCATATATGTTTACAATGCTGATGGAACCCCAAACAAAGCGGGGCCTGTAACCCATGCGGCCACCGTTCTATTGGAATACCAGGGTCATGTAGAGAAGACCTGGGTAGAGGTAACTGATTTAGGAAGCAAAGATCTGATTTTGGGGTACACATGGCTAAAAGAACACAACCCACAGATCAATTGGAAGACCGGTACAGTCCATATGCCAGATTGCCTGGAGTTATGCAACTACTCCGGAGTTTTGTGGGTCATCCACCAAGCAGAAGAACAGGAGATCCGGGTTGCTGAGGAGCAACAGTACACTGGAAAACAGCAAGAAGGAAAAACTCCCTGAGAGTTAGTACCCCCAGTGTACCACTGCTACCTCAAGACCTTTGAGCAGAAAGAGTCTGAGTAGATGCCAGTTCAGAAGCCATGGGACCACGCCATTGAACTCAAAGATACTTTCACTCCTTGGAAGGGCTGCAACATCCCCCTCAGCCCATAGGAACAAAAGGAGGTAGATGACTTTGTGGATGAACAGCTCACTAAAGGGTATATCTGACCCTTCAAGTCCAAACAGACTTCCCCGGTTTTCTTCGTACCAAAGAAAGATGGTCGGAAGCACATGGTCCAGGACTACAGGTACCTCAATGAGCATACCATCCGCAACAACTACCCACTACCCCTCATCACGCAACTCATCGACAAGCTCCGCACCGCCCGCCTCTTCACCAAGATGGATCTCCAATGGGGCTACAACAATGTCCAGATCAAGGAGGGAGATGAATGGAAGGCCACTTTCACCTGCCACCATGGTACGTTCGAGCCGCTGGTGATGTTCTTCGGGTTGTGCAACTCCCTGGCCACTTTCCAAACCATGATGAACAACATCTTCACTGACATGGCTGAAAACGTCATGGTCTACATTGATGATCTCCTCATCTTCACCCCCACTGATGACCGGAAGGCCCACGAATCAATAGTCCTGGAGGTTCTCAAATGGTTAGAAGAAAACGACCTCTTTGTTAAACCGGAAAAGTGTACCTTCAGAGTAAAGGAATTGGAGTTCCTTGGGATGATCGTAGGGGTAAACGGGGTAAGCATGGATCCAGGGAAGGTTGCCACCATAAAGGAATGGCCGGTTCCCACCAATGTTCAAGGAGTTCAGGCCTTTCTAGGCATGGCCAACTTCTACCACCACTTCATACAGGACTTCACCCACATTGCATGGCTGCTCCATGACCTAACCAAGAAAGATGAACCCTTCTGCTGGACCGACCAGCATCAGGCGGCCTTCAACTGACTCAAGGAGACCTTTACCACTGCCCCTGTGTTAGCCTACCTGGATCATAACAAGAAGTACCGACTCAAGTGCGATGCCTCCTCCTATGCAACCGGAGGGGTTCTATTGGTAGAAGAAGATGAGAAATGGCACCCTGTGGCATATGCCTCGCATGCAATAACCCTGGAAGAACGTAACTACCCCATAGCTGATAAGGAGATGCTGAGCGTGATTAGGGGTTTGGAAGACTGGTGCCATTACTTGGAAGGGGCTGAGCAGCAGTTTGAGGTATGGAACGACCACAAGAACCTCAAGTGGTTCATGACCTGGCAGAATCTCAATCGAAGGCAAGCCCGCTGGGCACAATACCTCTCCCGCTTCAACTTCAAGTGGTGCCACAAGTCCAGATCCGAAGTACTCTGCCTTCATCACGATGCGCTGGTGGCCAGCCATCCCGGGGTTGCATGAACCATGGAGTTACTCCAGCAGCACTACAACTGGGCCTCCCTAGCAATTGACGCTGCCAACTACATGAAGAGATGTCCAAGGTGCGCTCAAGTCAAACCTTCCAACAGACTGCCCACCAGGCCCCTTCAGCTGCTACCTATCCCATCGGGGCCCTGGCAAGACATCTCAGTCGACTTCATCACCGAACTCCCTCTCTCCAACTCATACACAGCCATACTCACTGTCGTGGACTGCTTCTCCAAAGTGGTCGAACTTGTCCCCTGCGACTCCACTTGCACCTCCCTTGATCTCGCCGATATCTACCTGCATCATATTTGGAAGCATCACGGACTCCCGAAATCCATCATCTCGGATCAGGGTCCCCAATTCACATCTTGTCTCATGTCTGACCTCTGCCGCCAACTACAGATCGACCAGTGGCTCTCCACCGCATTCCACCCACAGACTGATGGACAGACCGAGCGGATGAACCAAGAGGTAGGACAATACCTCTGGACTTACTGTGCAGACCACCCAGACTCCTGGAGCGACTGGCTCTCTCTAGCACAATTCACCATTAATTCCAGAGTATCCTCCACCTCTGGCAAATTCACTTTCCAGCTCATGCATACATACACCCCGGTTCTTAGAATAGAACCGACTGTCACCCAGTCCTTCACAGCCGATAACCTCGCCAATCAATATGCCAATCATTTCGCAGAAGCCCAGGAACGACTTCGCGCCTCACAAGACACAATGAAGCGAGCAGCCGCCGGTAAGCGTTCTCTGGCCCCCTCCTACTCCATCGGGGATAAGGTCTGGTTATCCACCAAACATCTGTTTATTCCGGGCTCACCAAAACTCACTGATCGCTGGATCAGGCCATTTCCCATCATCAGTCTCGTCAGCCCCAATGCAGTCCGCCTCGCCCTCCCCACCTTGTATTGTATTCACCCTGTCCTTAACATCTCGTGGGTCAAACCCTTCATAGCCCCGCTTCCCAGTCAGCACCCTCCTTACCCCAATCCCTCTTCCCTGGCTGCTAACCCCGCTATCCCTGAATACAAGGTCAAATACATTGTCGACTCCCGCTTGGCTGGCCATGGCCTTCAGTACCTGGTTCATTGGAAGGGGTATGATATTTCTGAATGCACTTGGAAACCCTGCTCCAACCTCACTAATTCCCCTGACACCCTCGCTGCCTTCCACTGTGCCCATCCTTCCACCCCTCATCCTGTCTCTCACTCTGCCATTCGCACCATTTTCCCTTCCGCCCATCTGGAATCTGGGCCTTAAGGAGGGGGACGTGTAACACTCATGGCTATGCTACGTTCCATTCTTTCCCTACACTCCTCTTTTTAGCCACTTTGACCCATGCCACAGCACCACGACTCAGTATTGCCCAAGTCCTGTTCCCACACCAGTAAGCACAGTAGCCACAGCATTCTGGGCACTGGACCACGGTAGAGTAAAGACCCGATTACCCGGCTACTGATGCCGCCCTGCAGCACTTAGGCAATCCACAGTTGCAATGGCGCCATATGTCACCACCCGGTCTCACGCCAATAGCGATACTTGCACATCGCACACCATAGTACACCATCTGTTCCCACCCCAATGGCATTAACCTTGCAATGGCGCCATTGCTTGCCACCCTTTCCCACTCCAGTAGCATTTAGCCTGCAGCATTGCCCCCTTTGCACAGACCAGGCCAGTTTTCACCTCACACTTCCTTATTTAGTATCTTGGCCTGCCCTCACTTACTTTAGGCTCCGCTTGAATCCCATTTGTAGTAGTATATAAGACTGCCTGTAAATTATCAGAGCCCCAATCAATTCTTCTTGGGTCTTCCCTTACAAGGCACCCACATACTAGGAGATTGACTCACCATTCCCGTTTTTGCTTCACTTCGCTACTCGCCCCCTTGTGTGTTGCACCCGGGGCTTTCGTCTTGCTTCATTCCACTCGATGCCTCCTTGTCTTTGTGCCCGAGGTCGTTTCACCACATATGCATGGGCTGACCTAAAGGGTGAAGTGGAAGAACTATTCTGAGCTGCTAATCAGAAGGACTGGGCTTGTCACCAGCTGGAGGAGTTCAAGCAAGGAAATATGTGGACTGACAACTTCATAGTCTGCTGGGAAGCCCTCTACCAGCAGGCCAACATTGATGACATGCACACTATCCAGCTCCTTGAGCAGAACACCTCAAGGGCCATTATCACCCAGCTGTTCAAAGAAGGAAAGTGCTCTGACATCCCTGCCACCTACCTCCACAACATTCAAAAGACTGGCACCGCCATAGAGGTGCTACTGTTTATATGTAGTGGAGAAAGAAGGATTGCCCCCAGGATAAGCATGTGGGGGCTAGCCAAAGAAAATGCCAAAGAAGCTGTCTATGTGCTGAGTAGCAGTGATAGCCGGGCCAGGTGCTTTAACTGCAAATGCACTGGCCATTGCATCAAAGAATGTCGCCAGCCAAGGATCAATCAATGCCCATCCTGCAAGTTTGTACAAGGCAGGCATAGCACCCATTGCAAGATGAGGAAGATGATTTGCAGGATCCCACTGGCTGAAGAAGAAGAATTTGACTGCAACATCCCACTTAGGATGGAAGAATTAGCCATGGTGGTGAAGAAGCAAGCAAACCCCAAGGAAGAGTCAGGTTTTCAAGTTGTCAAGTACAGCAACAAGGAAAAAGGCAGAGCCTGAAGGGCACATTGGGTGCCCTGATGGCTAGAGAAAGATTCATCACATGCTCCTGCCATTTCTGTATCACTCCTGACAATTATATAGTACCTATTTTCTTGCCCAGTCAAGAGGAGTCCGCTTCCCAGTGGCTTGGCAGCAACTATGAACCAAATGCCATGCTTAATTCCTCTTTATACCCCACTCCCTCCACTCCTCCAACCTCTACCCCACATGTGCAAAGCCCAACAACACCCCCCATTATCCAAATTGTCAGCACCAACCTCTACAAAATCATTATGAAAATCTGCATCAAGATCAAGACCAGTGACTTTGTGACCACCTCCACATTGCTTAACAGCAGGGCCCAGTCCACCTTCAAGCATGAAGACTTTGCAAGAAGGCATAGCATCCCTCTTGACCCTCTTGACAACCCCATACTCGTCTACAACGCTGATGGAACACCCAACCGAGCCAGCCCAGTTACCCATATGGCCGAAGTACTACTGGAATATCAAGAACATGTGGAGAAAGTCCAGGTTGAAGTAATGGACCTCAGCAACAAGGATTTGATCCTTGGATATACCTGGTTGAAAGAGCACAACCCCCAGATCGACTGGAAGAAAGGAACAGTGCATCTCCTAGACTGCCCAGAGCTATGCAATTATACTGGCATATCTCAGGTAGTCTGACAAGCTGAAGAACAGGAGAAAGAGACAGCCAAAGAAGCAAAGGGTGTGCACAGCGCCCAAGCTGAAGAAAGGGAGATTGGGAATGTAGCCAAAGAACTGAGAGCCCGAGACCTAGTACCACTGGAGTACCACCCATTCCTCTGGGTGTTTGAGCAAAAGGAATCCGAATGCATGCCTGTATGCAAACCCTGGGATCATGCAATCGAGTTAAAGGATTCCTTTAAGCCAAGGAAAGGCTGAAACATCCCCTTGAGCCTGCAGGAGCAACAAGAAGTGGATGAGTTCATTGATGATCAGCTGCACAAAGGGTATATTTGCCCCTTGAAGTCTGAACAGACTGTGCTGGTCTTCTTTGTTTCAAAGAAGGATGGCAAAAAGTGCATGGTCCAGGACTACTGATACCTCAATGAACACACTGTATGAAACAACTACCTACTCCTGCTCATATCCCAACTTGTTGATCAGCTCAAAAGTGCCTGGCTCTTTACCAAGATGGATCTCCAATGGGGCTATAATAACATACGCATCAAGGAAGGAGACGAATGGAAGGCCACGTTCACATGTCACCGGGGCGTGTTCAAGCCCCTGGTCATGTTTTTTGGACTGTGTAACTCCCCAGCCACCTTCCAGACAATGATGAACAAAATCTTCACAGACATGACTGCCAACATCCTTGTATACATTGATGACCTGATGATATTCACCCCAACTGACAACATCAAGAAGCATCAGGAAGTAGTTAAGGAAGTACTTTGGCAGCCAGAAGAAAATGATCTGTTCATCAAGCCCTCCAAATGCATATTCCCAGTAAAAGAAGTAGAGTTTCTTGGAATGATCATAGGAGTCAATGGCATAAGCATGGATAGCACCAAGGTATCAGCAATCATGGATTGGCCAAGATCCTGAGATATTCAAGGAGTCTGCTCATTCCTTGGCATGGCCAACTTCTACTGGCACTTTATCCATGACTTCACCAAGGTGGCCCATCCTCTTCATGACCTAATCAGAAAAGACAAATCCTTCTGCTGGACTGATGCCCACAAAGCAGCCTTTGTTGGACTCAAACAGGCCTTCACCACCACCCCAGTACTAGCATACCCCAACAATGACAGACACTACCAGCTTGAAAGTGACACATTGAAACAACCCTTAGGTGGAGCTGTGTAGTAAGCTGTGTGACAGCTAGTAGAGAGGGAGGACTAGAGCTAGTGGGGGCCCAGGTGTCGACTGAGGACTAAGGGGAAAATCCAAGATAACTCAAATGAGGATTTTGGGGCTGCATTGCCAGCCTTATATATGGTTACAGGGTGTTTGGTCATATGTATGCTCTACTACTACATGTGGGTACTTCAGGGGAGATGTGGGAGTGAGGGTCTTATGCTACTGGCCGAAGGCGAGTCATGGGGAGTCACTGCACTGCCTTGTGCAGCCTGGGTGCTGATGACACAAGATTATGTCAGCATGGTGTGATATGGCACAATACTATTGTCATGGGGGCTGAGCAAGGGGATCTAGACTGCTTACTAAGGTAAACACAGCTTGGCACAGCCATCATGTGGCATGTGAATGCTGTTAGCAAGCGGGCCAGATCAGAGGCTGGTACTGGAATAGGGGTAGAGCCAGGAGAGGGGGCAAAGAAAAGAGGGGCACAAGTGGGGTCATAACACTACCCCCCTGCTAAAGCTCAACCTCTGGGGGAGCAAAGGGAAGAGGCTGGGAGAAGAGTGTGGCAAAGACGGAGCGAGAGACAGGCTGAGGGACAGAAGGGTGTAGGCAGTGGAAATCTCGCAGGGCCTCAGGACAGTGGGTGAGGTTAAAGGCCGGTTCCCAAGTATGATCGTTGTCAGTGTAACCCTTCCAGTGCACTAGATACTGGATGCTGCAACCACAGGGGTGGGAGTCAACAATAAAGTCCACTTCATACTTGGCATCTCAGTTGTCGGTAACATCAACTGGACCAGGATGTGGATCAGTGAAACAACCTCGGGCACAAAGGCAAGGAGGTGTCGAGTGGAACGAGCAAGACGATGACCCGGGTGCAGGGCACAAGGGGTCGAGTAGCGAAGTGAAGCGAAACGGAAAGGTGGATCAAACTCCTTATAAGCGGGTGCCTTGTGAGGGAAGACCCAAGAAGAATTGATTGGGGCTCCGACTACTTACAGGCGGTCTTATATACTACTATACAGCGGAGTCCAATCGGAGAGTGAAGTAAGTAAGGGCAGGCATGATTACTAAATAAGGAAATGCGAGACAGAAACTGGCCTGGTCCGTGCGAGCGGGGCGGTGCTTGCGGGCTAAACGCTACTAGAGTGGGAACGGGTGGCGAGCGATGGCGCCATCGCGAGGTTAATGCCATTGGAGTGGGAACGGATGGCGTACCATGGCGCAATAGCGGGAACAAGGCTATTGGCGTGGGAGCGGGTGGCGTGCTATGGCGTGCGATGCGCGAGTATCGCTATAGGCGTGAGACCGGGTGGCGACATCTGGCGCCATTGCAACTGCGGATTGCCTGAGTGCTGCGGCCGGCATCAGTAGCCGGGTAACCGGGTCTTTACTCTACCGTGGTCCGGTGCCCGGATGCTGCGGCTAACTGTGCTTACCGGTGTGGGAACAAGACTTGGGCAAGACCGAGTCGCGGCGCTGTGGCGTGGGTCAAAGGGGCTAAAGAGGGTAATGTAGGAAAGGAATGGAACGTAGCGTAGCCGTGAGCGTAACAGACAGCAACATTGCCAAGTTCAAAGAGTGGTGGGCAAAGATGCAGGTGTGGCTAAGAGTAAATGTGCACATTGTCCCACAAGGAAGCTATGAAGCAGTAGTCACAGTACTCTCCCACCTCAAAGAACCCAAAGCTGGACCCTTTGCCCAGACCCACTTAGCCAAAGGCCCCACTTATGCATGGGCCAATCTAAAGGGCAAAGTAGAAGGCCTCTTCAGAGCTGTCAACCAGAAGGATTGGGCTTGTTGCCAGCTAGAGGAGTTCAAACAAGGCAACATGTGCACCAACAACTTCATTGTGTGCTGGGAAGCCCTCTACCAGCAGGCTGACATTGATGACACGCATGCCATCCACCTCCTCAAACAGAACACCTCGAGGACCATCATCACCCAGCTCTTCAAGGAAGGAAAGTGCTTGGATGTCCCCACTGTCTACCTACAGAACATCAGGAAGACTGGAACAGGCATGGAGGCCCTGCTGTTCATCCACAGTGGAGAAAAAAGAATCACCCCCAGGATAAGCATGTGGGGGCTAGCTGAAGAAAATGCCAAAGAAGTGGTCTATGTGCTAAGTAGTAGTGATAGCCAGTCCAGGTGCTTCAACTGCAAATGCACTGGGCACCATATCAAGGAATGTCGCCAGCCAAGGATCAATCAATGCCCCTCCTGCAAGTGAAACAACTCGAGCCGGAGCTGTCAAGCCTAGGGCTAGTAGTGGTGGATGTCGATAGCGATGGTGAGAGTTGCAACATGTCATCAAGGGGAGCCTTGCTGTCGAGGTCTTAATGGTTGTACAATATGAGCAGGGAAGGTTATAGGCATGTATTCGGCAGCCTAGTCGATAACCTCCAAGACCCTAGTGGTGCAGCGGCATTGTGGGTCTAGGTCTAGTAGCTGTAGTAGCCACTACCCATCAATGATAAGCTGGGGTCTAGGAGGGTAGTGGCTAGGGTTTATATACTGTTACAATGTTTGTAGGTATTTGTACACTATTACTACATATGGTCCATCAAGGGCTGGCTAAGTTACCATATATAGTCTGCAGAGTCCATGGGTCTCTGTGGGTCAAGGGAATGTCTTGGTCCATGCGAGCAGGGCTATGCTCGGGGCAGTGTGGGGCAGTGCAGGGCAGTGTGTGGCTATGCGGGGCTATACAGCATAAGGCATAGGCTGTGGTGCGGGTGAATGGCTATTGGTCATGAGTCCGTATGAGTCATGCCAGTGTCTATGCGCGAGTATCGCTATGGGCCGAGATACGAGGGCAGTGCGATGGTGAGCAATTGCATGACTATGGCGTCATATGGCATAATGCGGGATTGCGGGGTGAGACTGGGAGGTGCGGAGTGCTGAGGGCGGTGTCAGGGCTAAGGGTTGCGATGTGGTGACATACCATGAGCAAGTCCGAAGGGAGAAAGCCTTTGCGTAAGCCTATCCATGGGTTGCGAGCCATGTAGTGGTGAGTGTGTTCATGTGCGTGCATGCCGGGCGACTGTCAACGGAGCCTGGCAGTCTATATCTTTATAGGGCCGTCTAGTAGTGCTGTTGGGCCTTCGTTAAGGGGCCATGCCTATCCAGGGCACAAGGGCTGTGCCGAGTGGCTATGCGAAAGGGTCTGGATCATATCACATACGGGTCATATGACTGGTGCAAGACTGTGCCATGAGGCATCGCTGATAGATTGTGTATCAGGTGACCATGGAACTGTAGGTCATGTGCAGGGAGCCATAGTAGGGGCGAAGGTGAGTGGTGGCTGTAGGGCGATGAGGGGTGAGGAGCACTATACTGTAGGGCATCATAGGGTGTTGGAATAGTAGCGAGGGAGTGCAGGTGACTGAGCTAGGGGCCAGAGGGAAGGAAAAAGTATGGTGTGGGCCTGTGCGTAGCATTGAGTATGGCATGATCATAACAGCAAGTTCATCCAGGGTGGCCATAGTGCCCATTGTAAGATAAGGAGGACAATCTGTCAGATCCCACTGGCTGAAGGAGAAGAGTTTGACTGCAACACCCCACTTAGGATGGAAGAGCTTGCTGCAGTGGTGAAGAAGCAAAGCAACCCTGAGGAAGAGTTGGGTTTTCAAGTCATCAAATACAACAACAAGGGAAAAGGCAGAGCCTGAAGGATGCATTAGGTGCCCTGACAGCTAGAGAAAGATTCATTGCATGCTCCTATCATTTCTGTATCACCCCTGACAATTGTATAGTACCTATTTTCTTGCCTAGTCAAGAGGAGTCCACTTCCCGGCAGCTCAGTGGCAACCATGAACCCAATGCCATGCTTAATTCCTCTTTACACCCTATTCCTCCCCCTATTCCAACTACTATCCCACATGTGCAAAGCCCGACCACACCCCCCATTATCCACATTCTCAGCATCAACCACAGGGAAATCACCCTGACTGTTCACATCAAGTCCAAGATCAGTGACTTCATTCATGCATCTGCACTACTTGACAGTGGCACGCAGTCTACCTTCATGCATGAAAACTTCGCTCTGAAGTATGGCATCCCTCTTGAACTGCTTGACAACCCCATACTAGTCTACAATGCTGATGGAACACCCAATTGAGCTGGCCTTGTCACTCATATGGCCAAAGTGTTACTGAAATATTAAGGGCATGTGGAGAAAGTCCAAGTTGAAGTAACAGATCTCAGAAACAAGGATTTGATCCTCAGATATACATGGCTAAAAGAGCATAATCCCAGGATTGACTGGAAGAAAGGGACTGTGCATCTCCCGGACTGCCCAGAGTTGTGCAATTACACTGGAGTCTCGAAAGTAGTTCACAAGGCCAAGGAACAGGAGAAAGAGACAGCCAAAGAAGCAAAGGGTGCATGCAGTGCCCAAGCTGAAGAACAGGAGATTGGAAGTATAGCAGAAGAGCCAAGAGCCTAAGACCTAGTACCACTGGAGTACCACCCATTTCTCCAGGTGTTTGAACAAAAGGAATCTGAGCATATGTCTGTACAAAAGCCCTAGGACCACACCATTGAACTCAAGGACTCCTTCAAGCCAAGAAAGGGGCGCAACATCCCTTTGAGTCCCCAGGAGCAGTGAGAAGTGGATGAATTCATTGACAACCAGCTATGCAAGGGCTACATCCACCCCTCAAAGTCTGAACAAACCATGCCAGTGTTCTTTGTGCCCAAGAAGGACAGTAAGAAATGGATGGTTCAGGACTACTGCTACCTCAATGAACACACCATGCGCAACAACTATCCACTTCCCCTTATATTGCAGCTCATTGACCAGCTCAAGAATGCCTGGTTGTTTACCAAGATGGACCTTTGATGGGGCTATAACAACATATGCATCAAAGAGGGAGATGAATGGAAGGCTACATTCACATGCCACAGGGGTGTGTTCAAGCCCCTGGTCATGTTCTTTGGACTATGCAACTCCCCGGTGACCTTCCAGACAATAATGAATAAGATCTTCGCAGACATGTCCAACAATGTACTGGTCTACATTGATGACCTAATGATCTTCACTCCAACTGATGACATCAAGAAGCATCAGGAGGTTGTCAAAGAAGTACTTTGGCAGCTCAAAGAAAACAATCTGTTCATCAAACCTTCCAAGTGTGTATTTTCAGTAAAAGAGGTAGAGTTCCTCGGGATGATCATAGGCATAAATGGAGTAAGCATGGATAATGCCAAGGTAAATGCAATCATGGACTGGCCCAGGCCAAAGGACATCCAAGGAGTCTGCTCCTTTCTCAGCATGGCCAACTTTTACTGATGCTTCATCCAAGATTTCACCAAAGTGGCATGCCCCCTTCATGACCTAACCAGAAAAGACAAACCCTTTTGTTGGACCAACACCTAAGAAGCAGCCTTTGTTGGGCTCAAGGAAGCATTCACAACTGCCCCAGTGCTCATGTACCCTGATAACGATAAACACTATTGGCTCAAAAGCAACACCTCTTCCTTTGCCACCAGAGCGGTCCTCCTGGTAGAAAAAGAAGACAAGTGGCACCCTGTAGCCTATTCCTCACACACCATGACCCCTGAAGAGCAGAATTACCCCATTGCTGATAAAGAAATGTTGAGTGTGATTAGGGTGTTGGAAATGTAGAGGCACTACCTAGAAGGAACCACCCATGAGTTTCAGATCTGGAATGATCATCAGAATCTGACCTGGTTCATGACCCGACAGAACCTAAACTGAAGGCAGGCCCATTGGGCTCAGTATCTGTCCTGGTTTAACTTCAAGTGGTTCCACAAACCTGGCACAACCATGGGTAAGGCCAATGCCCTCAGCAGAAGAGAAGACTTGGCAGTAGGCAATGAAGATGACAACCAGCATGTGCTGGTGGTTCCCCTGGAGAGCATTGGGGTGCAAGAGACAGAGAACACCTCAACATTGGTCACCCTGCATCCCAGCAGCAACACCCTCACCAATGCAAGTTCCCATGAAACAATCAAGCTCCCAATGCCTGTCCAGGCCCAACTGAAGGTGTTGGGATACACCATTTCAGATGGGTGTCGCATGAAAAATGGGAAACTGTATGTATTCCCAGCCTGTCACTCCCAGATGCTCCAACTACATCACAACACCCCTCTTGTGGGCCACCCCAGCATCGAAGGAATGATGGAAGTAGTCTGAAGGAAGTATGATTGGCCCACCATTGCGAAAGATGTGCAGAAGTACATAAAACATTGTGCTTGTTGCACCCAGGTAAAGCCTAGCAACAAGCCACCAGTGGGAAAGCTACAGCACTTACCCATCCCCACCAGGCCTTGGAATGACATCTCCATCGATTTCATCACCAGACTCCTGGAGTCCAACTCATACACTGCCATCCTAATGGTAGTTGACCAATTCTCCAAGGCTGTCAAGCTTGTGCCATGTGACACCACCTGCACCTCCGTGGATCTAGCCAGCATCTACCTTCACCATATCTGGAAGCACCATGGCCTCCTCCATAGCATCATCTCTGATCGTGGACTGCAGTTCACCTTGAAACTGATGACAGACCTTTGTAGACAACTCCGCATTGAGCAGCGACTCTTCACAGCGTACCACCCACAGACTGACAGGCAGATGGAATGAATGAACTGAGAGGTTGGTCAATATCTCCACCTCTACTGCACCAACCACCCAGAGACCTGGTGCGAGTGGCTACCACTCGCCCAGTTTACCATCAACAATCAGGTCTCCTCCACAACCGGTAAAAGTCTGTTCCAACTCACCCGCACTTACAACCCAGTTATTGGCATAGAGCCTACCATTACCCCTTCCCCAACCACTGATAACCTCACCAACCAGTATGCCTCTCACCTCGCCAATGCTCACACCCGTCTACATCAAACACAAGAATACATGAAGTGTTCTGGCAACCATCATCGTTCTGAAGCTCCCTCATACTCCCCCAGTGACAAAGTGTGGCTTTTCTCCAAGCACCTCCATACTCTGCATCCCACTAAGCTCTTAGACAAATGGCTTGGCCCCTTCTCTGTCCTCGAGTACATTAGTCTGAATGCAGTGCACCTCCAATTACCTTCCTCCTTCCACATCCACCCCATGGTCAACATCTCTCGTGTCAAGCCCTATCTTGCACCCCTTCTGCCTCCATGCACTACACTTCACACTCACTCATTTCTACACTCCCTTCTTTAGGCATAGGTACCCATGCCACAGTGCTGCAACTCAGTAACATCCACCCTTGCACCCCATGCCACCTCAGCACAAGCTTACAGCATTAGGGCACCTGACCAAGGTAGCACAAAGCCCCTTTTACCTAAGCAGCTAACACCATAGTGACTGTGGATGGCACCATCGCTTGCCATACTTGCACACTCTGATCCCATGCCAATGGCATTACTCCCACATATTGTATGATTCCCTTATTTCCTTTTTCCTCCAATTGCAGAACTCCCACTGTTGCACCATTGCTCACCACCATATCCCATGCCAATAGCAGATACCCCTCAGTACAGCCCCTCTTACATGGACCAGGCCAGTTTTTGTCTTGCATTTCTATACTTAGTAACCTGGCCTGCCCTTACACTATTCAGGCAGAGTTCCAACATAGGTAGCTAGTAGTATATAAACCCCCCATGTAATTGTCAGAACTCCAATTGATTCTTCTTGGGTCTTCCCTCAGAAGGCACCCAGTTATAAGAAGCTCAATTGACATCTATTATCTTTGTACACTTTCATACACCCTCCACTATGCAGCCAAAGGTACTTAGTGCCTGAGGTTGTTTCAATACCAAAGAAGGATGGAAAGAAGCACATGGTACAGGACTACCAGTACCTCAATAAGCATATTGAAATGACCTCAGGCACCTAAGTACCTTTGGTTGTGTAGCGGAGAAGCATAATAAGAGGGTAGTGCGAGTGATTGAGCTTTTAGTAGAGTGGGTGCCTTGTGAGGGAAGACCCAAGAAGAATTGATTGGAGTTCTGACAATTTACATGAGGGTTTATATACTACTAGCTACCTAGATTGGAACTTCATCTGAATAGCATAAGGGCAGGCCAGGTTACTAAGTATGGAAATGCAAGATGAAAGTGGGCCTGGTCCGTGTGAGTGAGGCAATGCTAAGGGGTTTCGGCTATTGGTGTGGAATAAGATGGCAAGCAATGGTGCAATAGCAGGAGTTCTGCAATTGGAGGAAGAAGGAAATAAGGGAATTATACAATATGCAGGAGTAACACCATTAGTGTGGGATCAGGGTGCATGAGTATGGCAAGCAATGGCGCCATCCACAGTCGCTATGGTGTCAGCTGCTTAGGTAAAAGGGGCTTTGCACTACCTTGGTCAGGTGCCCTTATGCTGTAAGCAGGAGCTGGTGTGGCATGGGAGCAAGGGCGGATGTTACTGAGTTGCAGTGAAGTGGTGCAGGTACCCATGTCTAAAGAAGGAAGTGTAGGGAGGTGAGACAAGGAAAGTGTAGTGCTAGAGGCACAAAGCGTAACACATATGGTCTGGAACAACTACTCCCTGCTGCTAATCTCTCAGCTTGTTGATTAGCTAAAGTCTACCTGTTTCTTCATGAAAATGGATCTCCACTGGAGCTACAACAATGTGCAAATTAAGGAGGGTGATGAATAGAAGGTGGCCTTCACTTGCCATCAAGGGTCCTTCAAACCACTGGTAATATTCTTCAGACTATGCAACTTGCCAGCCACCTTCCAAACCATGATGAATGAACTCTTCACAGATATGTCCACAAACATCTTGGTATACATTGATGACCTCATGATTTTCACCCCTATGGATGACAAGTGAGCCCATGAGAAAGTAGAGTTCTTGGAAATGATAGTCAGAGTAAACAGAGTAAGCATGGACAGTGCTAAGGTAAAAGCCATCATGGATTGGCCCATGCCCAAAAATGTCCAAGGAGTCTGCTCCTTTCTTGATATGGCCAACTTTTACTGTCAGTTTATATAGGACTTTGCCAAGGTGGCATGACCACTGCATGACCTAACAAAGAAGGATGAACCATTCTGCTGGACAGAAGCAAGGAAAAAGGCATTCATGGGTCTAAAAGAGGCCTTCACTACCACCCCAGTGCTCACTTACCCAGACAATGACAAGCACTACCAGCTTGAAAGTGATGCCTCCTTTTTTGCCACTGGGGCAGTACTCTTAATTGAAAATGACAACAAGTGGCACCTGGTTGCCTATGCCTTGCATGCAATGACCCCTGAAGAGCACAACTACCCCATAGCAGATAAAGAAATGCTGAGCATGATCAGAGCATTAGAAACATGGAGACACTACCTGGAAGGAACCACCCATGAGTTTTAGATTTGGAACAATCATCAGAATCTGACATGGTTCATGACCCAACAGAACCTAAACCAGTGACAGGCCCAATGGGCCCAGTACCTATTCTGGTTCAACTTCAAATGGTTCCACAAGCCCAGGACAACAATGGGAAAAGCAGATGTCCTCAGTCAAAGGGAGGATTTAGCAGTTGGTGATGAGGATGACAACCAGCAGGTGCTGGTGGTCCCACCTGAAACAATTGGGATCCAGACAATGAAGACCATGACACTGGTCATCTTGCATCACAGCAGAGATGAGCTGATGGACACTATCTTTCACAAGACTATCAAGCTGCCAGCACCCATGCAGAAGTGACTATAAGCTTCCAGGTATACCATCTCTGATGGCTGTAGGAAGAAGGATGGAAAAGTGTTCATATTACCAGCCTACCAAATCCATGTACTGAAACTCTGCCATGATGACCCCCTTGCCAGACACCCCAGACAGACAAGAATGCTGGAGCTGGTGAAACAATATTACAATTGGCCCTCAGTTGGCCATGATGTTGAAGAATATGTCAAGCACTGTGCCCACTGCACACAAGTCAAACCTTCCAACCAGCTGCCCTCAGGAAAACTCATATCACTCCCCATCCCTGAGGGCCCATGGCAAGACATTCCCATCAACTTCATCACTGGGCTTCTCCTACACTGCCATCCTCACCATTGTTAATCATTTTTCCAAGGCTATCAAGCTCATCCCCTGTGACACCACCTGCACCTCAGTTGATCTTGCCTCTATCTACCTCCATCATGTCTGGAAACATCATGGGCTCTCCTGAAGCATTGTCTCTGACCAAGGGCCACAGTTCACCTCCAAACTAATGACCAACCTCTGCCACCAGCTTCACATTGAGCAGAAGTTCTCCACCACATACCACCCATAGACTGATGGGCAGACTAAATGAATGAACCAAGAAGTTGGACAGTATCTCTGCATGTATCATGCAGATCATCCTGAAGAATGGGCAGATTGGCTTCCCCTTGCCCAATTCACCATTAACAGCTGGGTGTCCTCTGCCACAGGCAAGTCACTGTTTGCCCTCACCTGAACTTACATTCCTGTTCTTGGTATTGAGCCCACAGTTACTGCATCACCCATGACTGATAACCTAGCTGACCAGTATGTCTCCCACCTCACTGATGCTTGTGCTCATCTATACCAGTCCCAGCAGCAGATGAAACAGTCCATGGATCACCACTGCTCCCCCACTCCTGCCTACTAACCTAGAGATTAGGTCTGGCTCTCCTCTGAACACCTCTGCACTCTGCACCTGCTGAAATTCCTTGACTGCTGGCTTGGCCTCTTTTCTATCACCAACCTTGCTGGGCCCAATGCTGTATGCCTTTGCCTTTTGTCCTCTTTCTACATCCACCCTGTCATCAATGTATCCTGTGTCAAACCATATCTCACCCCACTTCCAGGGCAACTGACTTCCACTCCCTCCACTCCAATCATACTTCCCTCCAACACCAATGGTGAGTATGAAGTTGATTACATCATTGACTCTAGGCCCCATGGCCACAGTCTCCAATACCTCATCCACTGGAAAGGATATGATGCCTCTAAATGCACCTGGGAGCCCCACTCCAACCTTGCCCATTGTTACAACCTCACTCACCCCCATTCCTTTTTCACTTGATTCCCTATCCTGGACCACACATTCTGGCTGGCTGCCCATGTGTACCATCCCTCATTGAGACCCCTGGCCAACAGCATTTACACACCACATGATGGCTGCATCAAGCTGTGTTTACCTTAGTCAATGGGTTTGGCCCCCTTGCACAGCCTGATGACATCATCATCACCTCATACTGAGTCATCATGGTGCCATCACATGTCATCAGTGCCCAGGCTGTGCAAGGCAGTGCAACAATGCCCCATGACCCATCTCCAGCCAGTAGTGTAAGTTCCTTGCTCCCATGTCTACCCTGAAGTACACCATATGTAGTAATAGTGTACAAATACATACAAACCCCTGTAACAGTATATAAGACCAGCACAATTCAGCCCCAAGGTCCTCATTCAAGTTATCTTGGGTTTTCCCCTTAGTTCTCAGTTGATGCCTGGGCCCCCACTAGCTCTAGTCACTACTGTTCCTGTTCACCAGCCCCACTGCTCACTACCTGATACCTAAGGGTTGTTTCACAGAGTCTGAACTTAGGTACCATGTAGTATATAAGCCCACCCATTACAGGATGGACCTCCAATTGATTCTTCTTGGGTCTTCCCTCAAAGGACACCTGCTATAAAGAGGACAATTACCTTTGTCTATATTCCACTACCACTTCCACTACATGACCAAAGGTACATAGTGCCCAAGGTTGTTTCAGACCAGGGGTTGTGCAGAAAGGGTCAGCTGATTAGGGAGCAGGGCAAGGTAGGGTTTAATTCAGGAAATATTAATGACAGGGTGAATGTGGAATGAAGATGGGAGACAGAGGTGAACCATGTTTGATCTGATGAGTTCAGTGATAATGAACAGTCCAAGCCATTGGTCAAGGAGTTTTGGTGGATGCAGGATACAGAGGTGCTCAGACAAGAGCCAAACCTTGTTGCCTATGTGGTAATTGGGGGTGATGGAGTAATGACAATTGAAGGAAGCTTTCATGTATTCCTGCAAGATTTGAAGGTGTTGTCATGCCTCAGCTAAGTGGTCCATGTACTGATGGGTGAGGTTGTCTGCAGTAGGTGATCAAGAAATGCCTGGCTCAATGCCCATGGTTGGCACATACTGGAGGGTGAGTTGAAAGGAACTTTTCCCAGTGGTGGAGAAGATGTGATTATTCAGGGTGAACTGTGCAAAGGGGAGCCAGTTGGACCAAGACTCTGGGTAATTGATGCAATAGAGGCAGAGGTATTGT
>JBBPTI010000088.1:0-25383 GCA_038093995.1 Tylopilus aff. callainus | reverse complement strand
TCTTCATTTCATACACCAATAGTATGAGGTGAGGATTAGTGGTTGTTAGGGAATATTGCCATTAGTGAAAAACATGCAAACATTCAGACAATTGTTTGAGCCACTGTATGATGGGTCCATTGCCAAGTTCAAAGTGTGGTGGGCAAAGATAAAAGCATGGTTGAAAGTAAATGCACACATCACACCCACAGGCAGCTATGAAGCCATGGTCGCTGTCCTCTCCTGCTTAAAAGGGCCCAAGGCCAGATCATTCACACAGACATGCCTTAGCCAAGGAAACACTTACATGTGGAACAACCTGGAAGCAGAGGTTGAAGGGCTATTTCAGGCTGCCAATCAGAAGGATTGGGCATGCCAACAGTTAGAAGAATTCAAGCAAGGAGGTATGTGCACAGACAACTTTCTAGTCTGATGGAAGGCACTCTACTAGCAAGCAGATATCAACAATACACATGCTATCCACCTTCTCAAACAGAACACTGCCTGTCATATTATCACACAGTTGTTCAAAGAAGGAAAGTGCCCTGACAAACCCACAGCCTACCTCAACAACATTAGCATGCAAGGACTAGCTGAAAAAAATGCTGATGACACTGTCTACACACTAAGCAGTTCTGACAGCTGGGCCAAATGCTTCAACTGTAAACACACTGGCCATTGGATTAAGGATTGCTGCCAGCCAAAGATCAACCAATGCCCCTTCTACTGGTTCATGCATGGAGGACATAGCATACAATGCTGATTAAGAAAAACAATCCAGTGCATTCCACTCACAGAAAACAAAGAGTTCAGCAATGACACACTACTTTGGATGGAAGAGTTAGCAGCAGTGGTGAAGAAAGGATGGAATCCTGAGAAAGAGTTGGGTTTTCAAGTAGTCCACCACCAAGACAAGGGAAAAGGCCAAGCCATCAGGGCACATTGGGTGCCCTGATGGCTAGAGAAGGATTCATTGCACATTCCTACCATTTTCACATCACTTCTGATGACTATATAGTACCTATTTTCTTGCCCAGTAGCCTGATGGCAACTATGAATCAAAAGCTGTGCTTAATTCCTCTTTATACCCCACTCTTCCTCCAACACCCCCTATGATTTGCATTCTAGGAATAGGGCAGTGGGAGATATCAATGCAAGTACAAGTGAAGACCAGGATCAGAGATTTCACTCCCACCTCTGCCTTGCTCAACAGCAGTGCTCAGTCCACCTTCATTTATTAGGACTTTGCCAAGAAATATTGCATCCTACTAGAGCTACTAGGAACACCTATCTTAGTATACAATACAGATGAAACCCTGAACAAAGCAGGGCCAGTAACACATACAGCCATCATCCTCCTCATATATCAGGGGCACATCAAAAAGACCAGAGTTGAAGTCATCAATCTCAGGAATAAGGATCTAATACTAGGATATCTGTGGTTAAAAGAGCATAACCCACAGATCAATTGGAAGAAAGGAACTGTTGATCTCCCAAAGTGCCCTGAGCTATGCAACTACCAGGAAATATCACAAGTGGTTCACCAGGGTGAAGAGAGGGAAAAGGAACTCATCATAGAATGGAAGGAGAAGAAAGGACCAGGAGCTGAAGAAGCCAATGCCTGGGACATAGTCCAGAAAGTGTATTATCTGTTCCTCCAGATATTTGAGCAAAAAAAGTCAGAATAAATGCCAGTATGCAAACCATGGGATCATGCCATCAAATTGAAGGAGTCTTTTGTATCAAAGAAGGGGCACAACATCCTGCTAAGTCCCCAAGAGCAGAGAGAGGTGGATGAATTCATCAACAATTAGCTGCAAAAAGGATACATTTGCCCATCCAAGTTCAAGCAAACAGTACTGGTGTTTTTCATTCTGAAGAAAGATGGAAAGAAGCAAATGGTGCAGAACTACCAGTATTTGAATGAGCACACCATTCACAACAACTATCCACTGCTTCTTATCTCCCAGCTCATTGATCAACTTAAGATGGCCCATCTCTTTATAAAGATGGATCTCTGATGGGGCTACAATAACATATGCATCAAGGAAGGGGACAAATGAAAAGCCACCTTTACCTGTCACTAAGGCACCTTCAAGCCCCTAGTCATGTTCTTCAGCCTCTGCAACTCACCAGCCACATTTCAGACAATGATAAATAAGCTCTTTGCAGACATGTTTGCCAATGTATTGGTCTACATCAATAATCTAATGATCTTCACTCCCACCAACAACAAATGGGCCCATGAAAAGATCATTCTGGAAGTTCTCCAAAGGCTGGAAGAAAATGACCTGTTCATCAAACCTTCCAAATGTGTGTTCTTAGTTCAAGAAGTAGAGTTTCTCTGAATGATCATGGGGATCAATGGAGTAAGCATGGATGGTGCAAAGGTGAAGGCAGTAATAGACTGGCCCTGAAACAACTCAAGCCTAAGCTGTCAAGCCTAGGGCTAGTAGTGGCAAATGCTGGTAAGCGATGGTAAGAGTTGCAATATGTCTTCAAGGGGAGCCTTGCTGTCATGGGTCTTATTGATTGTACAGTATGAGCAGGGCAGGCAATAGGCATTTATACAGCAGCCAATTGCTAGCCTCCAAGACCCTAGTAGTGTAGCAGCATTAGCATAGTAGGGCTTATGAGGGCCACTACCCACTAATGATAGACTGGGGTCTAGAAGGGTAGCAGCTGGGGTTTATATACTGTTACAGGGTTTGTTGGTATTTGTACACTATTACTACATATGGTCTGTTAAGGGCAGGTTCTGCTACCATATATGGTCTGTGGAGTCTATGGGTCTCTGTGGGTCAAGGCTGGGTCTTGGTTCATGTGAGTAGGGCTATGCTCTAGGTAGTGCTTGGCAGTGCAGGGCTGTGCATTGCTGTGTATGGCTATACATCATAAGGCATAACCCAGGATCTAGGGTTGTGCAGGCGAATGACTATTGGTCATGAGTCCATGTGAGTCATACCTGTTACAATCACACCACACTCGATGCTACGCATGGGCCCCCATCATACTTTTTCCTCTCTTTGGCCCTTAGCTCAGTCATTCACACTTCCTTGCCCCTATTCCAGCATTCCTACGACGTCCTACGATATAGTGCTCCTCGCCCCTCGTCACCCTATAGTCACCACTCGCCTTCCTTGCTACTACAGCTCCCTGCACATGACCTACAGCCCCACGGTCACCTGACCACACCCGATCTATCAGCAATGCCTTGTGGAACAGTCTCACACCAGTCACATGACCACACACATGATACGATCTAGGCCCTTCTGCATAGCCACTCAGCACAGCCCGTGCCTCAAGTAGGCATGGCCCCTTAGACAGCAAACACCAGCACTTGTAGGCAAACGCCACCCCTTGAGACATAGACACCCTGGACTCCTTTACAGTCACCCAGCATATACGCATATACTCACCGCTACACGGCTCACACCCCCACAGATAGGCTCACACACTGGCTCTCGCCCCTTGGACTGCCTACAGTATGTCACCAAGTCACAACCCTTAACCCTGACACTGCCTTCAGCACTCCACATATCCTGGTCCTGCTCCGCAGCCCAGCATCATGCCATATCGCGCCTTCGTCACACAATCGCTCGCCATCGTATTGCCCTCATACCTCGGCCGATAGTGATACTCATGCATAGACACTGACATGACTCACACGGACTCATGACCAATAGCCATTCACCCACATCACAGCCTTCACTCTACGCCACATAGCTGTGCATAGCCTCACACTGTCCCAAGCATAGCTCTGCCCGCATGGACCAAGACATTCCTTTGACCCACAGAGACCCACAAACTCCGCAGACCATATACGGAAACTAAGCTGGCCCTTGACGGACCATATGTAGTAATAGTATACGAATACATACAAACCTTGTAACAGTATATAAATCCTAGCCGCTACCCTCCTAGACCCCAGCTTATCATTGATGGGTAGTGGCCTCTAAAGCTACTAGATCTAGACCCACGATGATGCTGCACCACTAGGGTCTTGGAGGCTATCGACTAGGCTGCTGAATAAACACCTATTGCCTTCCCCACTCATATTAAAGATCGTTCAGTAAGACCCATGACAGCAAGGCTCCCTTTGACAACATATTGCAACTCTCTCCTTCGCTATCAGCATCCACCACTACTAGCCCTAGGCTTGACAGCTCCGGCTCGAGTTGTTTCAATACCAGTGTTTATGCACAGGTATCACTATAGGCCAAGGGATGAGGATGATGTGATGGCAAGCAATTGCATAACTGTGGTGTGATATGGCATGATGTAGGACTGCAGAGTGGGACTGGAAGATGTGATGTTCCAGAGGTGGTGTCAGGGCAAAGGGTCATGACTGATGACATACTGTTGGTGTGTCCAGGAGTGTGAGCCATTGCTAAGGGTCATGCTTGTGGGCCATGAGTGCATGCATGTGCACATGCCAGGTGACTGCAAGGGAGTCTGGGGTCTGTGTGCTTTGAGTGGCTATATGGCTGTGAGTGCTGTTGTCTACCATTAAAGGCTGGGCCTTGCCATAAGGCATGAGGGCTATGTCATGTGGCTATGCAGAGGGTTTAAATCATATTACATGCAGGTCATGTGACTGGTGTGAGACTGTGCTGCAAGGCATTGCTGATAGATCAGTATTGTCATGTGACCATGGGACTGTGGGTCACATGCAGGGAGTTATAGTGGAGATGAAGGTGAGTGGTGGCTGTGGGGCAATGAGGGGATGAGGAGCACTTATCATAGGGCATCGTAGGAGTACTGGAATGGTGGTGAGGGAGTACAAGTGACTGAGCTAAAGGGCCAAAGTAAAGGAAAAAGCATGGCAGGGCCTGAGCATAGCATTGAGTATGGTGTGATTGTAACAGGCCCAAACCAAGGGATATTAAGGGAGTACACTCATTTCTCAGCATGGCCAACTTTTACCACTGATTCATATAGGACTTTGCCAAAGTCACTCAACCCCTACATGACTTAACAAAGAAGAAAGAACCCTTTTGTTGGACAGAGGAGTGGCAAAAGGCTTTCTCCACACTCAAAGAAGCCTTTACTATCACACCCATGCTAGCATACCCTAATAATGACAAGTGCTACCAGCTTGAAAGCAATGCCTCATCCTTTGCTACTGGAGCAGTACTCCTAATTGAGAAAGACAACAGATGGCATCCAGTCACATATGCTTCACATGCCATGACACCAAAAGAACACAACTACCTGATAGCAGACAAAGAGATGTTGAGCATAATTAGGGCCCTGGAAACCTGGAGGCATTACCTGAAGGGCACCACTCATGAGTTTCAGATTTGGAACAACCACCAAAACCTGACTTGGTTCATGACCTTACAGAACCTCAATTGCCAACAGGCCTAATGGGCCCAGTATTTGTCCAGGTTCAACTTCAAATGGTTCCACAAGCCCAGAATGATGATGGGAAAGGCTGACACCTTAAGCCACAGGGAGGACTTAGCAGTCAGAGACAAGGACAACAACCAACAGGTGTTGGTGGTTCCCCTGGAGACAATCAGGTCACAAATAATAGAAGTGATGACATCAGTCATCTTGCACCACAGCAGCAATGTCCTGACTGATGCCATTTCTTATCAAACTATCAAACTACCAGCATCAGTATAGGCTCATCTCAAAGTGTCAGGATATGCAATCCACAATGGATATAGAGTGAAGGAAGGAAAGGTATTTGTGCTATCAGCCTATTGGCCAAGAGTGTTAAAACTGCATCATGATGAACTGCTTGCAGGGCACCCAGGGGTGGCAAGAACTCTACAACTTCTCTAGTGGCATTACAATTGGCCCTTCATGACCAAAGATATGCAGGACTACATCAAGCACTGCACCTGCTATGCACAGGTAAAGCCATCCAACCAACTGCCTGCAGGAAAACTCCTTCCACTTCCTATCCCTGATGGCCCCTGGCAAGATATCTCCATTGACTTCATCACCAGACTTCCACTCTCCAACTCCTACACAGCCATCCTCACTGTGATAGACCACTTTTCCAAGGCCATTGAGCTGGTCCCTTGTGATACCACTTGTATCTTTGTTGACCTCACTGGCATCTATCTGCACCACATTTGGAAGCATCATGGTCTCTGTTACAATCCACTCATACTTGCTTTCACCCCTGTCTTGGTCCACTCTGGTCTGCCACATCACCTGCTTCTTCGCTTCTCTTGTATTAGTTCCACATTTATGCCCCCACTCTTCATCACACAATCCTATCTAACAGCATTCATATGCCACACAATGGCTACATCAAGCTGTATCTACCTTAGTCAGCAATCCAGCCTCCTTGCACAGCCCAATGATGTCAGAAGCATCTCATATTGCATCATTATGGCACAATCACATGTCATTAGCTGCCAGCTGTGCAAGGCAGTACCATGACTCCTCATGACTCACTCTTAGCCAGTAGCATAATTCCTGCACTCCCATGTCTACCCTAAAGTCATACCATATGTAGTAATAATGGACAAATATGTACAAACCATGTAAATATATATAAAGCTGGCAATTCAGCCCCAGACTCCTCATTCAAGTTATTCTGGATTTTCCCCTTATTCCTCAGTTGACACCTGGGCCCCCATTAGCTCTTGTCATTACCTCCTTCACTTCACTCTGCTCACTGCCCTTACTAAGGGTTGTTTCATTATAACTTGAATCCTTTTTGCTTTATTGGCACCACCTATGCCCTGAAGCCCACCCTATCACCCCCACTATCAGTGAGCAGTACAGTGTTGCTGGCTGTTGTTACTAACTGGCCCCTGCATCAGTGAACCCAGCCCAGATCACCACACTGTGTCCTAAGTATGCACTCAACCTTGCCACCCTTGCTGCCAGCACCTGCCTCTTTGTAGAGGAGCATCCCCACTATTTTGCCCAAGTTTTCAACCCCACCTCCACTGCTGCAGAAAAAGAGAGGAGGTTAGCAGGGGACTTAGTAGTAAAGAAGGAAGAGGAGGATAAGTTAGCCCTACCCCCTTCCCCCACACCTACTATAAAGTATAAGTCAACCCCACCTGAGTTAGTTGACCTGAATGACCTCAAGGGTTTGTAATGAGACCCCACCTTGCCTGAAACCCCCTGCCATCTTGATGAAGAGTTCCATCATTGGCAAGAGAACTGCACCCAGTTTTTAGTCAAAAAAGCCCATCTCACCCATTGCAAGAGAATTGCCACAGCAAGAGCTATCTGCTGCACTGCTGCCACCACCCTGTTGATAGTCAGGGACACCTTTGCCCTTGCACATCTTTGCACTGCCCTTCACATCTTTACTAGTTTACTTGTAGCACCCACTACTATTACCATTCTCCTTCTTGTTTATGCTTACTTATATTTGGTAGTAGGCATCATCCTTTCTCAAGCTCCCCACCTCTTTTTATGATACTCCAGCTTGTGCTGGCAATTCTCACTTTTCTTATTCTCTTTTTCCCCTTGCTTTTTATTTACTTCCTCCTCTGTCTTCTTGAATTTGTTACCTGTGAAACCACCCTGCTTTATGCTGTAGAAATTGGTATGTCTCTACAGTTATACAACACTTACTTTACCCCTTTTTTGTCATATCCATTCCGGAACCCCTATAAGCAAATCCTGAAGACTCTGGCACAATTCCGAAGTCTGTATCATTTGAACTACTTTCCCACGCGAGACACCCTTACCACATCCCATGTGCCATCCAAACCATAATTTGTGCCATATCGGGTCGCACACAGCTTTGACTAGGTAACTCGCAGGTGATTAGATTCTGGGATTCACATCTTGTTACGCTCACGGCTACGCTACGTTCCACTCTTTCCTACATTGCCTTCTTTAGCCACTTTGACCCACGCCACAGCGCCGCGACTCGGTATTGCCCGAGTCCATTTCCCACACCGGTAAGCACAGATAGCCGCAGCATCCGGGCACCGGACCTCGGTAGAGTAAAGCCCCGGTTACCCGGCTACTGATGCCGGCCGCAGCACTTAGGCAATCCGCAGTTGGTATGGCGCCATCGCTCGCCACCCTTTCCCACTCCAGTAGCGTTTCGCCCGCAAGCACCACCCCGCTCGCACGGACCAGGCCAGTTTCCGTCTCGCACTTCCTTATTTAGTAATCATGCCTGCCCTTACTTACTTCACTCTCCGATTGGACTCCGCTGTATAGTAGTATATAAGACCGCCTGTAAGTAGTCGGAGCCCCAATCAATTCTTCTTGGGTCTTCCCTCACAAGGCACCCGCTTATAAGGAGTTTGATCCACCCTTCCGTTTCGCTTCACTTCGCTACTCGACCCCTTGTGCCCTGCACCCGGGTCATCGTCTTGTTCGTTCCACTCGACGCCTCCTTGCCTTTGTGCCTGAGGTCGTTTCACATCTCCAAACCATGCACCCAGTACTGCCTCTGCCTCATTTCCATTTGTCTTAGTTCTTTTATTCATAACTCTACATTCCTTAGTGTATCACCCTCCGGCATAGTTCATCTCCATACTCTGTCTTGATTACTGATCACCATGTTTCTCCGTATCGCATTCATAATCACCTCCATTCCTTATTCCAAATTCTGCTACATACTTTAGTATATAAGCTCTACGAATTCCAAGTTGTACTTCAGTATGAATATTAACACAAGTCACCCTCCTGTGTCTTGAGTCCCTTATCTTCTACCTCTGTCTTTCCCCTTGATGCCTCCAACCTCTGAAATCAAGGATGCAAGCCTTGATAAGGGCGTGACACACAAGTCCTGTGCCAAGTCCTTATCCCGAACCCCTTCAATTATATTTACAGTACTCTGGCCCCCTCGGACTTACACCAGAGGACTGGACTTGACATTTTTATTGCTTTCCATCTTTTCCAGTTGATTCATTACCTACTAGAATAGTCCAGTTAGACTATTTAGTCTTCTACTGACCAGCTGGACTACTTGGACTTCTATTGACCATGTGTCTGACTTATCACCAATTGGACATATTGAACCCATAATAGTCTCAACCCCTTAATATAGAGCTTCTTTTGGATGAGTAGCTAGGGTTCAGGCATACCTGTTACAACCTTGCTCACACCTCCACTCTTTTTCTCCTTATGGTTCTACCCCTATTCCAGTACTAGTACATAGTCTGGCTCACTTGCTAACAGCACTCACACACCACACAATGGCTGTACTAAGCTGTGTCTACCTTAGTAAGCATTCCAGACCCCTTGCATAGCCCAGTGACATTATCATCACCTTATATCATGCCACTATGGTGTGATTGTATCTTATTGGCATCCGGGCTGTGCAAGGCAGTGCAGTGACTTCCCATGACTTGGTCTGGGCCAGTAGCATAAATCCTGCACTCCCACATCTACCCTAAATGAGCCCATATATAGTAGTAGTTCTACAAACACATACAAACCCTGTAAGCATATATAAGGCTGGCAATTCAGCCCCAAGATCCTCATTCACATTATCTTGGGTTTTCCCCTTAGTCCTCAGTCAATGCCTGGGCCCCCACTAGCTCTTGTCACTACCATTCCTGTTCACTGCCTTGCCACTCACTACCCTTGACCTAAAGGTTGTTTCATTATAACTTGAATACCTTTTTGCTTCACCATCACTGCCACCACCCTGAAGCCCCCTTGTTACCAGTAGTGAGCTCTGCAGAGTCATCGGCCGTTGTTACTGACAGCCCTTTGCCCCAGTGAACCCAAGACAGATCTCTGCCCCACATCCTGAGTATGCACTCAACATTGCCATCCTCACTGCCAGTGCTCACCTCTTTGTAGAGGAGCACCCCTACTTATTTGCCCAAGTCTTTGACCCTGCCTCTGCCACTGTGCAAAGAAAAAGGAGGTTAGCAGGGGAGTACAGAGAAGTAAAGAAGAAGGAGGAGGAAAATGTAGTGCTACTGCCCTCACCCTCTCCCACCATAAAGCATGAGTCGACCCCACCTGAGTCCATTGACCCAAATGACCTTGAGGGTCCCTATTGTGACCCCACCTCGCCTGAAACCTGCTGCCACCTCAATGAAAAGTACCATTATTGGCAAGAGAACCACACCAGGTTCTTAGTAGAAGAAGCTCACCTCACCTGTCATGAGAGAATCACTGCAGCAAGAGCTGCCTGCTGTAATGCTGCTGTCATCCTCATCTGCCCTGTTGATGGTGAGGGATGCCTTCACCCTCATGCATCTCTGCGCTGTCCTTGTTACCTTTAGTCACCTCATAGTAGCCCCTGCTACTATCACTACATACCTTCTCATCCATGCCTACCTACACCTGTTAACAGGTATCTTTTTACTCCACCCCCATTTTTTTTGAATGACTGCTCAGCTCCTGCTAGGAGTACTTACCTTCTTGACTGTCTTCTTTTCTTCCCTCTTTTTTTACTTTACCCTTTGCCTTCTCTCTCTCATCGCACAAGAACTCACCCTGCTCCAAATCACTGCTGACATATGCCCAGGAGTCTACTCCTTCACCATCAGCTATGAGTGCCAAGCCATTCACACAGGAGAAGAGCAGCCAGCACAGGATTTCAGCTGGTAGTTATTTGAAATAAACTTCTTGCACCTTTAACCCCAAGCAATTCATAATAGGGCAAGTGTTTATGAAACTCTGCCAGAGGAGATTACTGAAGAACAGACCAAGACCAATCAGCTGACCATAGATAATGCCAGTTAGATTCACCCCATACAGAGCCACTAGGCACCCCACCATAATCGAAGAGTATCGAAGAAGAACTTGGGTGCTTTGTGATGGAAAGAGAATCTGCATACCCAAAATCCACATAGCTTGACATTATGTCACAGTCCACACTCCAAATCCTCACTGACCCAAACCTCACATTGGAGGACAAGATTGCTGCTGTTGTGCTAGAGTTTATCATGCTGACCAAACAAAACCAGCAACTCTACAATAGGTGCATTGAAGAACAGAAGAAGACTGCCGCCCTACTGAAGGATGTGGCTGCCCTCAAGCAGACTGTCTCAAATCTCAATAGTGCTGCTGCTGCAAGAGGGAAGGTGACCTGAAAGGTAGAAGTTTTCACAGATCCTGGAGACTATGAAGAGTCTGTTGCAAAATTTGAAGAATGGTGGGCCAAGATCTGTTAAGTTCGTGGTACTCCGGCTCAAGTCCAAGCACTGGAGATGGTCAGAGGGTCGGAGGTTGCGCAAGAGCGCACGGAGGTGTACTGGAGGTACGGCGGATGTCGGAACAGAGGTCGGAGGTGTGAGGCTTCGATGCAGGACTTATGTGTCGCATCCTTGCTGAGCTCCTAGCCTCATTGGCGAGAGAGAGAGAGAGGAGAGAGTCGATCTGTCAGACTCAGGGAGGAGAGAACTAATTCAATATTTCAACTGAAGCTACAACAAAGTATCTAAGAGTTTATATATGGAGAAGATGATGAGTAAGTTGGAGGTAGGAATAGACTGAAGTCCGGAGCAGTGTACCAGTGGTGCAAGTGCCGGAGCTGTGTGAAGCACAGGCTGAACTCTAAGTACTAAGCGAAAGTTAAATAACAATGAAATGTAAAAGGAGATGAGTCAAGGTCTGGATAGACAAGGTAGTACAAATAGAGAAATAAGTCCGGAGAACGACGGACGTGAGACCGGAAGTACGGAGGTAGACTTAGCGGGAATGCAGGATATGACAAGATCAAAGCATGGCTCCATATCAACTGGTCCACTATTCTCCTGAAAAGTTATGAAGTAGTGACTGCAGTTTTATCATGGCTGAAAGGACCAAAGGCCAGGTCCTTCACCCAGATATGCCTTTGCCATGAACAAGGATATACCTGGGATGAACTGGTCCAGGAAATGGAGAGTCTCTTTCAATCTGTTAATCAAAGGGATTGGGCAGTCGCTCAGCTTGAACAACTCTGCCAAGGAGGTCTCTGGACCGATGACTTCCTGGTTCGATGGGAAGCACTGTACCAGATGGCCAGAATTGACAATAGTCATGTGATTTGGCTGTTAGAATGGAATATGGCCTGACATATCATCCTTCAGATCTTCAAAGAAGGTGCCCGAAAGTCCACCCCTGCAGACTATCTACAGAATATCTGAGATGTTGGATTTGCAATGGAGGCTCTCATGTTCATACAAGGATGAGGACCCTCCTTTAGGCCATGAGACAACTGCATGGAGGTAGACCAATTTGAAGAAGTGGATGAAGAAGATGTCTTCGCTATAAAGGGAAGTCTGGGAAAATGTTTCAACTGTAAGGGACCTGGACATATGGCCTGGGATTGTAAAAAGCCAAAGAAGCAGTGTCCAGAGTGTCACTTTCACAGAGGAGGATACTGGTTCAATTGCCAAAAGTGACAGATAAGAAAGATTGCCCTTGTTGAAGAAGAAGTGTATGCTGCACCAGTCAAAGAACAGGATTTTCCCAATGCCAGAAGAGAGCAAAAGGGAAAAGGCAAAGCCTAGGAGATGATCTGGGTGTCTCACAGGCTAATAATAACTCTTTCTTGGTGGAACTAACAAAACTCATGACCATGCTAACTAGTCTAGTATCTAACATAGCCAGTCTAGGAGGGTCTCCAAGCAAGCCCAGCAGGGACCATGATACTAAACCTGTGCTTAATTCCCCTCTATCCACCAACAAAATCCCAGAACCCCTATGAATGTATATGAGGGTAATTCATAAAGGAAAAGAAATAAAACTAACCATACAGATAAAATCCTCTACTAAGAGAAGATACATCTCAATTATGGCCCTTATCAACAGTGGGGCCAATTTAATGTTAATAAATCAGGACTTTGTGACAAAACACCATATCCCCACCTTGACCACCTGTTGGACCATCATTGTGCATAATGCAGACAGTTTGGAGAACACCAAAGGATGCATTACAGAAGAGGTGGAGGTCTATTGTGACATCAACAGATATCAGGAGCTTCTCTGAGCATACATGTCAAACATTGGAAATAATGACATTATCCTAGAATACTCCTGGCTATGAGATCATAATCCCTGCATTAACTGGAGAGATGGTCAGGTATGGTTCATGGAGTGCCCCAAAATGTGTAATTACAAGTGAACAGGTCGATGGAATCATGAACAGAAAGTAGCAGAAATAGCTCACACCAAAGAAAGAAGTTGGAAGAGGGAAAAGGAGAGAGACTCCCTGGTGGAAAAAGCATTGAGGCTAGTTCCCCAGCAATACCATCACTACACCAAGGTATTCTCACAAAAGAAGTTGGAACAAATACCAATTCGGAAGCTATGGGACCATGCCATCAAATTAAAAGAAACATTTAAGCTGAAGAAAGGGCACATCATTCCCCTGAGCCCGAGTGAGCAGGAAGAAGTGGAGGCCTTCATTGAAGATCAATTACAAAAAGGCTATATCTGCCCCTTCAAATCAAAACAGACCTCACCCATGCTCTTCATTCTGAAAAAGGATGGTCATAAGAGAATGGTACAGGATTATCACTACCTAAATGAACACATGGTGCAAAATAATTACCTGCTCCCACTGATCTCCCAGCTCATTGACAAACTAAAAAGGGTTAAACTGTTCACAAAGATGGATCTTCACTGGGGATATAATAACATGTGAATAAAGGAAGGAGATGAATGGAAGGCCATGTTCATATGCCATAAAGGGGCCTATGAACCCATGGTAATATTCTTCGGGTTGTGCAACTCCCTGGCCACATTTCAGACAATGATGAACAATCTCTTCCATGATATGCCAAATGTGGTAGTATACATCAATGATCTCCTCATCTTTTCTTCCAGCAACAACCCTCGTGTGCATGAGCAGCTGGTGAACCAAGTACTGGACTAGCTAGAAAAAAATGACCTCTTTGTCAAGCCAGAGAAGTGTTCTTTTTCCACAACTATAGTGGAATTCTTAGGGATGATCATAAGCCTGAAAGGGATTGCCATGGATTCAGCCAAGGTAAAAGCAGTGGTAGACTGGCCTACTCCAACAACACTTTGACAAACATGAGCTTTCCTGGGGTTAGCCAATTTCTATCAACACTTCATTCAGGATTATGCAAGGATCACTCAGCCCCTCCATGACCTCACAAAGAAGCAGGTAACATTTGAGTGGACAAAAAAATGTGAGGAAGTGTTTGATAGCCTAAAAGGGAAGTTCACAACAGCCCCCATCCTCACCTATCCAGACAACGACTGTCGGTACCAACTGGAGAGTGATGCTAGTAATAGTGCCATCAAGGCAGTGTTGTCAGTAGAAAAGGAAGGTCGATGGCACCTGGTGGCCTTTTCCTTCCACTCCATGACACCTAAACAGCAAAACTATCCCATTGCTGACAAAGAGATGCTCAGCATTGAAATGACCTTGGGTGCAAGACACTAGGAGGTGTGGAGCAAAGTGTAGCAAAACAGGAAAGTGGACCAATCTCCTAGTATGCGGGTGCCTTGTGAGGGAAGACCCAAGAAGAATTGATTGGGGCTCTGATATAATACAGGCGGTCTTATATACTACTACAGAATGAGTTCAAGCGGAGCCTAAAGTAAGTAAGGGCAGGCAAGGATATTAAATATGAAAGTGCGAGATAGAAACTGGCCTGGTCTGTGCAAGTGGGGCAATGCTGCAGGTGAAATACTACTGGAGTGGGAAAGTGTGGCAAGCGATGGCGCCATCACAAGGTTAATGCCATTGGAGTGGGAACAGATGGTACACTATGGCATGTGATGCAGGAGTATCGCTATTGGTGTGGGAGCAGATGGCACAAGATGGCACCATTGCAACTGCAGATTGCCTAAGTGCTGTGGGCGGTATCAGTATCTGGGTAATCAGGTCTTTACTCTACCATGGTCCGGTGCCCGGAATGCTGTGGATACTGTATCAGCCAGTGTGGGAATAGGACTCGGGCAATACCAAGTCGTGGCACTGTGGTGTGGGTGAATGTGGCTAAAGAAGGAAGTGTAGGAAAGAGGGGAACATAGCATAGCCATGAGCGTAACAAGCATGGTATCTGCACTAGAAAATTGGAGACATTATCTGAAAGGAATGTGGTATGAGTTCGAGATCTGGAATAATCATCAGAATCTCACCTGGTTCATGACCCAGCAGAACCTCAATCGGAGACAAGCCCAATGGGCACAATACCTTTCTAGATTTAATTTCAAATGGTGCCATAAAGCTGGAACACTCATGATGAAGATGGATGTGTTATCAAGGAGAGCAGACTTAGTGAATACAGGGAACAAGGACAATAAGGAAGTGTTGGTAATACCCCTGGAACAGATTCAACAGGTAGACAAAGAGAAAGGCAATGAGGGAAGGATTAAAGTAAGCACTCTTGGAGATGAACTCACTGATCAGATCTCACACCAAACCATGCAACTCCCAGAGGCCATCCTCAAGAAGTTGATGGCACAAGGATACAAGATAATAGATCAGGTTTTCAAGTGGAATGAATGGACCTTTGTCCCTCTGGAGCTCCACATCCAAATGATCACCCTTCATCATGACCATGCCATTAGCAGACATCTGGGAGTGCTCTGGACTCTGGAGTTACTTGCATGATTCTACAACTGGCCAGCAATGAGAAAAGACATTAAAAGATATGTGCAAGGGTGCACACACTGTGCGTGGGCAAAAGTGAGCAACCAACCACCAAAGGAAAAGTTACAGCCCCTCCCAATCCCCGAGGGGCCATGGCAGGACATCTCAGCTGATTTCATTACCAATCTTCCCCCCGCTGGTCCATACAATGCAATCCTCACAGTTGTAGACTGCTTCTCCAAAGAGGTAGAGCTTGTCCTATGTGCCAAAACCTGTTCTGCTGTGAATCTAGCAGACCTCTATCTAGCCCATGTTTGAAAGCATCATGGACTTCCCCTTTCCATCATCTCAGATTGTGGTCTGCAATTTTCCACAACACTTATGAAGTCCCTTTGCACACAACTCAGAATATCAGTAAAACAGTCATCTGCTCATCATCCTCAGACTGATGGGCAGACAGAATGAATGAATCAGGAAGTTTCCTCCTATCTTTGTATGTACTGCACTCGATGACAGGATGACTGGGCACACTGGTTGCCACTGGCTCAATTCTTCATAAACATGAAGCAGTCCACTGCTTCAAAGTTTTCCCCTTTCCAGGTCATCCACATGTACCATTCCCACATGGGAGTAGAACCCTGCAATACCAAATCCCCCACCACTTTGGAGATCACATGCGACTATATGACCATTCTCTCACAGACTAAGGAACACCTATCCAAAGCACAGGAATGGATGATATCATCCACTGATCATCTCTGCACACTGGGCCCCATCTATAAGGCCAGAGATAAGGTGTGGCTGTCCACTGATAATCTCACCTTGCTGCTCCCCTGTCGGAAGCTCATGGATCGATGGGTTGGCCCCTTCCCTGTCATCTCTATGAAGGGCCCCAATGTGGTTGAGTTACACCTTCCCAATTACATTTGGATCCACCCCATTGTTAATATCTCCCACACTAAATCCTACCATACTCTTGTGCCTCACCAGCCTGATGTCACCCCCAGCCTGGCTGTGATCACCAACAATTGTGACGCCAAGTATGAGGTAGGCTTCATTGTGGACTCCTGGCCTCACAGCTGTGGAATCCTGTACTTGGTCCACTGGAAGGGCTATACTGCTGATGACCACACTTGGGAACCCACCTCCAATCTCACTCATTGTCCTGATGCTCTCCATGACTTTCACTCCTCTTATCCATCTACTCTGCACCCTGTCTTGCACTCGGTCTTTGCTGCTCTCTTTGATTGCCCTCTGCCTTTTGCTCCCCCAGAGGTTGAGCTTTAGCAGGGGGATAGTGTTACAACCTTGCTCACACCCCCACTCTTTTTCTCCTTATGGTTCTATCCCTATTCCAGTACCAGTATACAGTCCAGCTCACTTGCTAACAGCACTCACACACCACACAATGGCTGTGCCAAGCTGTGTCTACCTTAGTAAGCATTCCAGACCCCTTGCATAGCCCAGTGACATCATCATCACCTCATATCACACCACTATGGCATGATTGCACCTCATTGGCACCTGGGCTGCGCAAGGCAGTGCAGTGACTTCCCATGACTTGGTCTGGGCCAATAGCATAAATCCTGCACTCCCATGTCTACCCTAAATGAGCCCATATGTAGTAGTAGTTCTACAAACACATACAAACCCTGTAAGTATATATAAGGCTGGCAATTCAGCCCCAATATCCTCATTCACATTATCTTGGGTTTTCCCCTTAGTCCTCAGTCAATGCCTGGGCCCCCACTAGCTCTTATCACTACTGTTCCTGTTTGCCACCTCACTGCTCACTATCCTTGACCTAAGGGTTGTTTCAATACCTGAACTATAAAAATTTGTACTTGTTATTCTACAATAGCAGCTACTGTTTAGCTCACATTATGCACTGCTCAGGACCATCTCCCTCTACTGTTTTACTGTCTTCCACACTGTCTTACTTGACTGAACTGCCAGTCCTCATGAATTACCCAGCTAACCACAACTACACCTCCATCATTGCATTGTTCTGGACTCCAACCAGACTATCTGGTATATGCTGGACTTCACCTCAGGACTTACTCTTTTCTCTAGAGTCCCTTTGGGGCAAATACATTCACCCCCCCCTTTTACTCAGACACTCACTGGTGGCTAGGACTAGCTGGTGTTTTACCTACCAGTCCACTCACCCACCTTTTAGTCTTTTCAACACAACCATCAAAGCCAAGCCCAGACTTCTCACCCTCACCTTTGGATATAATAGGGAGATTGGAGAAGTAGAAGCTGGACAGAATATCAGAGGGTGGTAGCTATCTAATAAACTTTTTTTCATCCCAAGTCCACCAAGTGACCAGCATGGGACAACTGCTTATGTGACTCTGCCAGAAATAGCAGTACCTGAAAAAACCAGCCATAATCAAAGAGTACTGAAGAAAAACCTGGGTAGTCCAAGATGGAAAGAGAATTCACATACCTAAGACACACTTAGCCCAACATTATATCACAGTTCACACTCCAAATCCTTGCTGACCTGAACCTCATGTGGAAGGACAAGATTGCTGCCATTGCCACTGAATTCAGCACCCTCACCAAGCAGAATCAGCAGCTGTACAACAGATGCATAGAAGAGCAGAAGAAGACCACAGCATTTCTAAAGGACATAACACAACTGGAACAGATGGTAGCCACACTTAACTCCATGGCCAGTGCCAGAGGAAAGGCAATCCAAAAGGTAGAAGTATTTGCTAATTCCAGAGATTATGAAGAATTGGTCACCAAGTTCAAAGAGTGGTGGGCCAAGATCAAGGCATGGCTCCACATGAACCAATTCACAATCCTCTCCAAAAGCTATGAGGCAGTAACTGCTGTCCTCTCCCAGCTCAAGGGATTAAATGCTGGACCATTCACACAAACCCAGCTCTGCCAAGGCCAAGGCTATACCTGGGATAAACTCATTCAGGAAATGAAGAGCCTTTTCCACTCCATATATCAGAAGGACTGGGCCATTGCCCAATATAAGCAACTCCACCAGGGAGGAATGTGGACAAACAACTTCCTAGTTCAGTGGGAGGCTCTTTATCAGATGGCTGGAATTGATAACAGTTACACCATCTACCTCCTTGAAAGAAATACAGCCCAGCATATCATCCTTCAGATCTTTAAGGAAGAAGCCTGGAAGTCAATCCTGGCTAACTATTTACAGAACATCTGAGATGTCAGTTGTGCCATGAAAGCCCTGAATTTCATGAGGGGCCAACAACCAGACCTCTTAAGAAAGGAGGATTGCATGGAGATTGATTGCTTTGAGGAAGAAGACAAAGAATGAGTCTTTGCTATCAAAGGGGCCACTGGCAAGTGTTTCAACTGTAAAGGAGCCAGCCATATTGCCCATAACTACAAGAAGCTGAAGCAGTAGTGCCAGGAATGTCATTTCCATGAAGGGGGCCACAAGTTTGGTTGCTGAAGAAGACAGGCATGAAGGATCACCTTAGCTGAAGAAGAAGTGCATATCATGCCCATCAAAGAATAGGACTTTCCCAAAGTCAGAAAGGAGCAGAAGGGAAAAGGCAGAGCCTAGGAGACAATCTGGGTGTCTCTTGGGCTAATGAATCTTTCTTGGTGGAAATTTCCCACTTAGTTTCTGTACTAACCACCCTAGTATCTATCATAGCCTATCTAGGGAGGTCTCCTGGAGAGCCCAGTAGGGACCATGAAACTAAACCTGTGCTTAATTCCCCTAAATCCACCCAACTCCCAGAGGAATGAAGAATGTACACTTGTGTTATACATGAAGGTAAAGAAATTAAGTTGGTTGCCCACTTAAAGCCCTCCCAACAGGACCAACATGTGGATGCCACTGCCCTAATCAACAGCAGGGCCAATCTAACCCTGATAAATGCTGATTTCATTCAACAACATCATATCCTCACTCTCACAGCTTGTTGAACTATTGTTGTTTTCAATGCAGATGGAATGAAGAATGCTGTGGAAAGAATTACAGAAGAGGTGGAAGTATACTGTGATATTAATGGTCATAAAGAACAACTCTGTGCCTACATCTCAAATATCGGAAGTAACAACCTCATTCTTGGCTATCCATGGCTAAAATCCCACAACCCCTTCATCAATTGGGTAACCAGTTATGTTAATTTTATAGAGTGCCTAGAGATGTGCAACTACAAATGAGCCACATGGCAAGGGCATGAGCAGGAGGTGTTAGAAGTTTATGGGCCAAGGAAAGAAGCCAAAAGAGGGTGGATTTGGGTGGACCAGCCAAAGAAGCTCCATTACTAGTGCTAACACACTATTACTGCTTCTCATGGGTCTTCTCTCAAAAGGAGTCTGAGTACATGCCACTCTGGAAGCTGTGAGACCACACAATTGAGTTGAAGAGCTTTATTCCAAAAAAGGGGCATATCATTCTACTAAGCCCAAAGGAGCAAGAAGAAATAGAGGCCTTCATCAATGACCAGCTAAGGAAGGGATATATTTGCCCCTCTAAGTCCAAACAAACCTTCCTGGTGTTCTTCATCCCAAAAAAGGATGGTCAAAAGCAGATGATCCAGGACTACCAATACCTTAATAAACACACTATTTGAAACAATTACCCCTTGCCCTTAATTTCTCAACTCATCAATAAGTTGCAAACAGCCAAACTCTTCATGAAGATGGATCTATGCTGGGGGTATAACAACATTTGGATTAAGGAAGGAGACAAATGGAAGGCTGCATTTTTGTGCCACTAAGGGGCATATGAACCAACAGTGATGTTTTTCAGATTATGCAATTCACCAGCAACATTCCAAATGATGATGAATGATTTCTTCAAAGATCTACCAAACATGATTGTCTACATTGATGATTTACTAATCTTTTCCTCCACTGATGATCAGGAAATGCATGACTGACAGATGTGCAAAGTCTCCCAGTGACTCAAAAAGAATGACCTTTTTGTGAAACCAGAAAAGTGCAAATTCTCTGTCACAGAGATAGAGTTTCTCAGAATGATTGTGAGTAATCAGGGAATTGCCATGGACCCTGAAAAGGTGAAAGCTGTCCTTAAATGGCCAGCCCTGATAACCCTTCATCAGACACAATCCTTCTTGGGAATGGCTAATTTCTATCAATGATTTATACAGAACTACACCCAGATAGCCCATCCCCTGCATGACCTTACAAAAAAGGAAGTTGCCTTTGAGTGGACCCCAGAGTGTCAGGAGGCCTTTGATGCCCTTAAAGAGAAGTTCACCATGGCTCTCATTCTCACCTATCCCAACAATGATTGTGTGTATCAGCTCAAGAGCAATGCTAGTAACTACACCACCAGGGTGGTGTTGTCAGTAAAAAAGGAAGGTTGTTGGCACCCAGTGGCATACTCCTCCCACTCTATGACCCCCAAACAGCAGAACTACCCCATTGCCAATAAGGAAATGTTAAGTATGATATTGATGCTTCAGTCCTGGAGACACTATCTCAAAGGAGCCCAGTTCAAGTTCAAGATCTGGAATGATCATCAAAACCTGTCATGGTTCATGACATGACAAGATCTCAATCAACAACAGGCCCATTGGGTGTAGTACCTCTTGTGTTTCAACTTTAAATAATACCACAAGTCTGGGTTGCTAATAACAAAAGCAGATGCTTTATCTCACTGCATGGATTTGGTGGTGGTCAGAGATGAAGATAATAAGGCCATACTTGTAATCCCTTTTGCGCACATAGAATGCATTGATGATGAAGAAGAAACTGAAGTAGTTGTGACAATCTCTGGAGAGCAACTAATAGAGGAAATCTCTCATAGAATCATATGCCTCCCACAATCTACTCTCAAGAAGTTGATGGCACAGGGATATCAGATAGAAGATCAGGTGCTAAAGAAGGAAGATAAGGTTTATGTACCCCCAAACTTGTGTACCCAGATTATCACTCTCCATCATGACCATGTGGTCAGTGGTCACCCTGGATTACTATAAATGCTTGAATTACTTGCACAGCACTATGCATGGGAAGGAATAAGGAAAGATGTTGAAAGATACATGCAGAGGTATAGTCAGTGTGCAAGGACAAAGGTGACTAATCAACCACCACAAGGAAAGTTGATGCCCCTCCCTGTTCCAGAAAGACCATGAAAGGATATCTCTGCATATTTCATCACCAATCTTCCCCTTTCTGAAGGATATAACACCATACTCACCATGGTGGACCAATTTTCAAAAGAGGTAGAGCTCATTCCATGCACTAAACAGTGCTCCACTGCAGATCTTGCTGAGCTTTATTTGGCACATGTGTGGAAGCACCATGACCTTCCCACCTCTATCATTTCCAATTGTGGGCCACAGTTTGCCTCCTCACTCATGGCTTCCCTTTGTCAACAGCTAGAAATTACAACCAAACTATCCTCCACTCACCACCCACAAATAAATGGACAGACTAAGTGTATGAATAGATAAGTCTCCCAATATTTATGCATATACTGTGCTGAATGACAGGAAAACTGGGCACATTGGTTGCCACTGGCCCAATTCTCCATTAACACAAAGCAATCCACTGCTTCTAAATTCTCTCCTTTTCAGGTGACACAAACATATGAACCCCAATGGAAGTGGAGCCCTGGGCTGGAAAATCCCCCTATGCCACAGAGACTGCACTAGGGTATCAGGAGGTTCTTCAGCAGATGCACAATCACCTTTCCATGGCCCAAGAATGCATGAAGGGAGTGGCTGATCAGCACTATACAGCTGCTCCCATATATTACCCTGGACAATGGGTTTGGTTAGCCACCAAAAACCTCACCCTCCCAGGCCCAAGCTGTAAGCTCTCCAACCACTGGACTGGGCCATTCCCCATTATCACTATGCAAGGACCTAACACTGTTGAACTCCAGCTTTCTCAGCATATGCATATCCATCCCATAGTCAACATCTCCCACACCAAGCACTACTCCTTCCCTCTTCCAGACCAACCAGATCCCCATCCAGGCCCTGTAGTCATTACTGACTCCTGTGCCTCAGAGTATGAAGTTGAGTATATCATCAACTCTCACTCTTAGGGCCACAGTCTTCAGTATCTGGTGCACTGGAAAGGATACCTGGCCTCCAACCACACCTGGGAACCTGCCTCCCACCTCACCAACTGTGCCAACATGCTCCACAATTTCCATGCTTCTTCCCCTTCTGCTTCCTGGGTCATCTTGCACCTTGCCTTCTTCTCCCTGTTTCCTTATGCTCACCTCTTGGCTCATTTGAAGTCTAAGCCCTAGTGGGGGGGTAGTGTTATGATCTGCTTACACTTGCTTTCACCCCTGTCCCAGTCCACTCTAGTCCACCACATTGCCTGCTCCTCTGCTCCCCCTGTACTGGTTTTATATTTGTGCCCCCACTCTTCATCATACAATCCTATCTAACAGCATTCACATGCCACACAATGGCTGCATCAAGCTGTATCTACCTTAGTCAGCAATCCAGCCTCCTTGCACAGCCCAATGATGTCAGAAGCACCTCATATTGCACTATTATAGCACAATCACATGTCATTAGCTGCCAGCTGTGCAAGGCAGTGCCATGACTTCCCATAACTTATCCTTAGCCAGTAGCATAATTCCTGCACTCCCATGTCTATCCTAAAGTCATACCATATGTAGTAATAATGGACAAATATGTACAAACCATATAAATGTATATAAAGCTGGCAATTCAGCCCCAGACTCCTTATTCAAGTTATTCTAGATTTTCCCCTTATTCCTTAGTTGACACCTGGGCCCCCATTAGCTCTTGTCATTACCTCCTTCACTTCACTCTGCTCACTGCCCTTACTAAGGGTTGTTTCAGTCTCCTCTTCAGCATTGTCTCTGACTGTGGACCATAGTTTGCCTCCAAGCTAATGACCAACCTCTGCCACCAGCTCCACATCAAGCAACACCTCTCCACCACATATGAAACGACCTCGGGCACAAAGGCAAGGAGGCGTCGAGTGGAACGAGCAAGACGATGTCCCGGGTGCTAGGCACAAGGGGACTAGTAGCGAAGTGAAGCGAAAGGGAGAAGTGGATCAAGCTTCTTATAAGCGGATGCCTTGTGAGGGAAGACCCAAGAAGAATTGATTGGGGCTCCGACACTTTACATGCGGTCTTATATACTACTATACAGCGGAGTCCAATCGGAGCTTAAACTAGCTAAGGGCAGGCATGGTTACTAAATAAGGAAGTGTGAAGCAGAAACTGGCCTGGTCCGTGCGAGAGGGGCGGTGCTGAGGGCTAAACGCTACTGGAGTGGGAATGGGTGGCGAGCGATGGCGCCATCGCGAGGTTAATGCCATTGGAGTGAGAACGGATGGCGTACCATGGCGCAATAGCGGGAATAAGGCTATTGGCGTGAGACCGGGTGGCGTGCTATGGCGTGCGATGCGCGAGTATCGCTATAGGCGTGAGACCGGGTGGCGCCATAAGGCACGACTGCAACTGCGGATTACCTGAGTGCTGCGGCGCGGCATCAATAGCCGGGTAACCGGGGCTTTGCTCTACCGTAGTCCGGTGCCCGGATGCTGTGGCTACTGTGCTTACCGGTGTGGGAACAGGACTCGGGTAAGACGGAGTCACGGTGCTGTGGCGTGGGTCAAAGTGGCTAAAGAAGGAAGTGAAGGAAAGAGTGGAACATAGTGTAGCCGTGAGCATAACAACATATCACTCACAGACCAATAGGCAGACTGAGCACATAAATCAGGAAGTAGGCCAGTACCTACACACATACTGTGCTGATCATTCCAAAGAATGGTCCAAATGACTCCCCCTCACCCAGTTCACTATCAACAGTAAAATCTCCTCTGCCTCCAGCAAGTTGCCTTTTACCCTCACCTATACTTATATACTGATCTTGGGCATCAAACCCACTATCACCCCCTCACCAACCACTGACAATCTAGCTGACCAGTATACTGCTCATCTTGCTAACACTCATGCACATCTTCATGAGTTCCAGAAACACATGAAAGATTTCACCAACTGGCACCAATCTCATGCCCCCACCTATGTACCTGGAGATCATGTTTGGCTCTCCTTCAAACACCTCTGCACCCCTCATCCACCTAAGCTGCTCAACCAATGGCTCAGCCCCTTTCCTATTACCAACCTTATCAGACCCAACACCATGCACCTTACACTTCCTCCCTCCTTCCATATTCACCCAGTAGTAAACATCTCCCACATTAAATCCTACCTCACTCTGCTCCTAGGCCAACCAGCTCCCTCTATTCCCCCCCTGGTTATCCTACCTTTTGGTCTCAATGGAAAATATGAGGTTGACTACATCATTGACTTCTGCCCATGTAGCTGCAGCCTTCAGTACCTTGTTCATTGAAAGGGCTTTGATGCTTCTGAGTGCACCTGGGAACCACACTCCCACCTTCTCTATGTCCTGGATGCCATTGCCACATTTCATTGCACCCACCCTTCTGCCCTTCACTCCATCTCTGCACTCAATCTCCACTGCCTGTTCTCTTCTGCCCATCTGGAATCTGGGCCTTGAGGAGGGGGATGTGTTATGCTCCAATCCTCATACAACTCTCTCTTTCTACACTTCTTACTAGGTTACCACCTTTAGGCATCCCTTCCCATGCCTCAGTACTGCAACTCAATATCACCCATTCACACTCTCCATGCCATAGCCTAATGCTTACAGCATGAGGGTACCTGATCAAGGTAGCACAAAGACCCTTTTATCTAAGCAGCTGATGCCATACAGACTGCAGATGGTGCAATCACATGCAATACTGTCACACTGTGTTCTCACTCCAATAGTATTACTCTCTCATATTGTACAATTCCCATATTATCATTTTTCTCCAATTATGTTATCCCCTCAGCATTGCCCCACATGCACAGACCAGGCTAGTTTTCCCTCACATTTCCTTACTTAGTAACCTGGCTGGCCCTCACATAGTTTAATCAGAGTCCAAACTTGGGTACCATGTAGTAT
>JBBPTI010000087.1:0-25405 GCA_038093995.1 Tylopilus aff. callainus | reverse complement strand
ATCGTAGGGCATCGTAGGAGTGCTGGAATGGTAGCGAGGGAGTGCGAGCGACTGAGCTAAGGGCCAAAGAGAGGAAAAAGAGTAACGCGGGCCCGTGCGTAGCATCGAGTACGGCGTGATCGTAACAGGTATGATATGGCGTGATTGTGACGTCATAGGGCTGTGCAAGAAGGGCTGGACCGCTTACTAAGGTAAACACAGCTTTGCGCTGCCATCGTGTGGCGTGTGAATGCTGTTAGTAAATGCGGTCTAGAATGGGTACCATCTACCAGGATAGGGGTGAAAAATAGGGGCACAAGATAGGGGTGTGAGCGTGGTCGTAACAAAATCTGGCCAATTGCTTTCTATTCTCGGATGTTGTCTGCCCCAGAACTAAACTATGATACCCATGACAAGGAATTACTTGCCATTTACAAGTCTTTCAAGACCTGGCAACATTACCTAGAAGGCTCCACATCTCCGATCGACATCATCACCAATCACAAAAACCTGGAATACTTTGCGATGACCAAGCTCCTAACCTGCCATCAAGCCTGGTGGTCAGAGTTCCTCTCCAGATTTAATATGGTCATCCAGTTCCACCCTGGTCGCCTTGGTGCTAAACCTGATGCTTTCACTAGACAATGGGATGTCTATCCCAAAGAGGGGGATAAGGACTATGCTCACATCAACCCACACAACTTCCAACCAGTATTCACCCAAGAGCAGCTCACTGTGTCCCTCTGAGCCACCTACTTCACATCTCTGGTCCTCTGCGCAAGAATACTTGTTGATGATGAAAGGCTCCATAATGACATCCTCTCCACCCTTCCCTCTGATCCATTAGCTGCTGTGCACATGTCTGGTTCTGAAACCACAAACTCCCGATGGTCTATTGATGCTGAAGGTTTCCTACACCTTGATGGTTGCATTTATATACCTAATGCTGACAATCTCTGCCTACACATCCTCCATTACAAACATGACCATCCGTTATCCAGACATTTCAGTCAAAACCGGACATTAGAACTCATCTGCCACGAATATACCTGGCCAGGCATTAGAACATTTGTAAAGGAGTATGTTTCCTCCTGCACTGGCTGTGCTCATACAAAGGTTCCCAGACACAAGCCATACAGTCTACTCAAGCAACTCCCTGTCCCAGAACACCTGTGGAATTCCATCTCAATGGACTTCATTGAGCAACTTCCAGCTTCTTCTGGCCATACCACTATTCTAGTTGTCATCAACCACCTTTCAAAGCAATGTATCTTCATTCCAATGATGGACACGGTTACATCTCTGGAACTAGCTAAGTTGTTCTTGATGCATGTCTTCTCCAAACACAGCATTCCATCTCACATCACATCCGATCGAGGTTCAGAATTCATCTTGCACTTCTTCCAGTCCCTCGGAAAAGCCCTCGACATCTGGCTGCATTTCACCTCCAGATATCATCTGAAAGGCAACAGTCAGACAGAGCACATGAATCAGATCCTGGAACAGTACTTGCACATTTACTGCAATTACCAACAGGACAACTGGTCAGAACTCCTGCCCTTAGCAGAGTTCGCATACAATAATGCTCCCAATGCTACCACCAGTGTGTCACCCTTCTTCGCTAACACCTGAACATCTTTGTACATCCGGAGCAAGACCTTACTTCTGCTTGTGCATGCGAGTACTCAGTTGACCTCGACTCCTTACATGAATTCCTACATAAGGAAATGACCCACACTCAAACACGCTACCAAGGTCCTGCAGACACCAAATGATCTCCGGCACTGGACTTCAAGGTCGGAGATCAGGTCTATGTCAAGGCAAAATACTTTAGATCCACTAGGCCCTCCAAGAAGTTATCAGAAAAGAACCTAGGGCCTTATGAGATCATAGCACAGGTGGGTACCCATTCCTTCATCCTCTGCTTACCTGAGACTATGAAATCTGTACATCCAGTCTTCCATGTCTCCTAGCTGGAACCTTGTGTTTCCAACAATATTCCTAATTGCTCACAACCTCTGCCACCTCTGGTCGAGGTAGATGGAGAACCAGAGTACAAGATTGCTGAGATCTTAGACTCAAAAATAGATTGCCAATGAAGAAACTGCAAACTACTGTATTTAGTATGGTGGTTAGGATACGAAGGTATGGACAAGGAAACTTCTTGGTTGTTAGCCATGGAACTCAGTCATGCATCAGAACTAGTATTGGATTATTACCTCTGGTATCCTGAGAGACCCGGACCTGAGATTTTGGTTTAAAAAACAACTTGATTTTGGTACAATGCGGTATGTATGTACAGGAGGGCCAGCGAGACAACTAAGTCCAGACTACCTACTCCTCACTTGACATCTCTGCATCCTCCGTGTCATCTGATACTCCCGCACTCTCCTTCACAAACCCCTCTGGGACCACCAGCTCCCTCTGCACATCCCTTTCCAATCCCTCTAACTCTTCCTCCAAGTTGGACTCATTGTCTGTGATCTCCTCTGACACCCATCCTCCGTACACTTCCTCTGCCTTCAGCTGGACAAGCTGGTCCAGATACCGGTTTTGCTGGTCCAGGCACCATCCAACCTGGTAGAACTTGTCCCACATCTCCCTCATCGCCCTCATGATCTCCTGACCGACTGTCACCAAGACATCCTCTCCTGTGTCTTCTGACTGCTGCTTCTTGCATGGTGCTGCAATTTCCTCCACCCCACTATCATCTGCTGCCAGCTGCTTCCTCCACTTCACCGGCTTCTTGTCCCCCGGCCATATACACTGCACTTTCTGGTTATAACACTCCTGGCAGGCCATAGTCATCTTTGAGCCCTTGTAGAGCACACACTCCACCCCCTTCTTCATGCACCAGTTGCAGTCGGGCAACACCTGCTGCTTACCCTTTCCTTTCATCATGCTTTGCTCCACATGAACCTTTATAGCCTATTTCTGTCAGCTCTGACCAACACGTTGTAGAGACCAGCCTGTCTCTGTAGGCGTAAGACCCCTTCTGTCGCAGTTATACCACCCCCTACCACCTTATCACCTTCCCCACTATGTCCTCACTACTCTGTCCGTGCTCACCACAGTCCGCAGCACAGTCCGGGTCGATGAGGCCTCGGACTATATCGGACTACCGCAGTCTCTCCTTCCACCCTCATACGTTTCCCTTTATCTTATCTATCAATCACTTTACCCCTTTATTCGCACCTGCCATCCTTCCTTGCAACGTGCCATCCGCAGACAGCGGGGACTTTATTTTCCTTTCAAGCCTACTTAGACCAGGCCCAATCACGTGTGATGAACTCAGTATAGATGTCACACCGTCTACAGGGCGGTCCTCTTTTTTCTGATTCATCTTGACAGTTTGATATAGTGTTTCAATACCCGTATTTAGTCTCTTGCTGTCAGTTAGTGTTACCTAGACGTCGTTAGAGTCCGAGCATACTTGGACTATAATGCTGTTGTACAGAATGGGAATGACAGCTCCCTTTTGGCTCACGAATCACCGTCACCGTCACCGACACCGTTTTCAACTTCTTTAAACGACCTCAGTGAACCGTCCACTGAGCTTGAACCATTTCCCCTGCAACCCGAAAGCTTCGAAATCTCTCGGACTCTCGGACTTGTGCGCGATCTGCAACTGGACTTTCTCATACTGCTGAGTGCCATTGCTCGGACTTCTTCTGGAACCTTTCCCTTTCCTTAGAGTCTCTTTTGGGACGAACATACTGTTCCCACCACTAATTCTACGGTACTGAAGGCCTGGACTCTTAGGTGTCCCTACCTACATAGTCCTCTCAGCCTTCCTACCATCTTATCAACATTTTCAAGGCTGTACTTACCTGTAACTTGGCTGCCTCTTTGGCCTCCTTGTGACATGCCTTCTTCTTCGCAATTCTCCACTGCTCCTCCTTCACAGCCTTCTCCCATGCCTCCTCCTCTGCCTTGTGCCTCACTGCCTCCTTCTTCGCCAAACAATGGTGCTTGCACTCCATCATCTTTGCTGTGAGTTGCTCGTTGTCATTGCAGTCACTCTTCTCAAGCTCTTTGTCGTGCCAGTTGCAGATATTAGTGATTTCGTTTGCAGACATGGTAGTCATAGTGGTCTAAGGGACAAGATGTCTGTCTTGACAGATTTTATATCCCAGGATTGGGCAATCAACAAACTTTTGAACCCTGACTTTTTAAGCTCCATATTGTCCATACTTACAGCCTTCAGGGGTTCAGGCCTAAGAGGGGGATACTGTCATATCCCACATTCCACTAAGTCTACCTCCGTCACTTCCAATCTCACATCCGTTGATCTCTGGACTTATTTCTTTATTTGTACTATCTCATCTACTCAGATCTTTACTCATCTCATTTTACATTTCATTGTTAATAAGCTTTTGCTTACTCTTTAGAGTTCAGCCTGTGCTATGCACAGCTCTGGCACTTGCACCACTGGCGCACTGCTCCTGTTACGCTCATGGCTACGCTATGTTCCTTTCTTTCCTACATTCCCTTCTTTAGCCACCTTCTCTCATGCCACAGTGCCACAACTTGGTATTGCCTGAGTCCTGTTCCCACACTGGTTAGCATAGTATCTGCAGCATTCCAGGCACTGGACCATGGTAGAGTAAAGACCTGATTACCCGGATACTGATGCTGCCCGCAGCACTTAGGCAATCTGCAGTTGCAATTGCACCATATGTCGCCACCTGGTCACACCCCAATAGTGATACTTGTGCATAGCACGCCATAGTATGCAATCCATTCCCACTCCAATGGCATTAACCTCATGATTGCACCATTACTCACCATCCCTTCCCACTCCAGTAGTGTTTAGCCTGCATCATCACCCCACTCGCACAGACCAGGCCAGTTTCTGCCTTGCACTTCTTTATTTAGTATCTCGGCCTGCCCTCACTTACTTTAGGCTCCACTTGAATCCGATCTATAGTAGTATATAAGACTGCCTGTATTATATTGGAGCCCCAATCAATTTTTCTTGGGTTTTCCCTCACAAGGCACCCGCATACTAGGAGATTGACTCACCATTCCGTTTCGCTTCACTTTCGCTACACTCTACTCCACACCTCCTAGTGCCTAGCATCCAAGGTTGTTTCAGCTCCAGACTTTGGTTCATTCCTACCTCCATCTTACTCATCTTGTTCTCCGTATATAAACTTGTAGATACTTTGTTGTGACCCTCAGTTTGAATATCAACTCAGTTCTCTCCTCTCAAGTCTGACAGCTTGACCTCCCTTCTCTCTCTCTTGCCAACGAGGCTAAGGGCTTGGCAAGGATGTGACACATAAGTCTTGTATTGAAGCCTTACACCTCCTGAAATGACCTTGGGTGCTAGGCACTAGGAGGTGTGGAGTAGAGTGTAGTGAAAGTGAAGCGAAATGGAGTGATGAGTCAATCTCCTAGTATGGGGGTGCCTTGTGAGGGAAGACCCAAGAAAAATTGATTGGGGCTCCAATATAATACAGGCAGTCTTATATACTACTACAAACTGGATTCAGGCAGAGCCTAAAGTAAGTAAGGGCAGGCCGAGATACTAAATAAGGAAGTGCAAGGCAGAAACTGGCCTGGTCTGTGCAAGTGGGGTGATGATGCAGGCTAAACACTACTGGAGTGGGAAGGGATGGTGAGCAATGGTGCAATCATGAGGTTAATGTCATTGGAGTGGGAACGGATTGTGTACTATGGCATGCTATGTGTGAGTATCACTATTGGGATGTGACCAGGTGGCGATATATGGCGCAATCACAACTGCAGATTGCCTAAGTGCTGCAGGCAGCATCAGTATCCGGGTAATCAGGTCTTTACTCTACCATGGTCTGGTGCCTGGAATGCTGCGGATACTATGCTAACCAGTGTGGGAACAGGACTCAGGCAATACCAAGTTGTGGCACTGTGGCGTGAGAGAAGGTGGCTAAAGAAGGGAGTGTAGGAAAGAAAGGAACATAGCGTAGCTGTGAGCATAACATGTCCCCCTCCTTAAGGCCCAGATTCCAGATGGGCAGAGGAAAAAATAGCGTGAATGGTGGAGTAAGAGATGGAACAAGGAGCGGAAGGGTGGGCATGGTGGAAGGCGGCAAGGGCGTTGGGGGCATTAGCTAGGTTAGACCAGGGTTCCCAAGTGCACTCAGAGATATCATACCCTTTCCAATGGACCAAGTACTGGAGACCACGGCTGGCCAGGCGGAAATCGACAATGTACTCAACTTTGTATTCAGGGGTAGCAGGGTCAGCAGCCAGGGAAGAGGGATTGGGGAGAGGCGGTTGCTGACCGGGAAGTGGGGCGATGAACGGCTTGACCTGTGAGACATTGAGGACTGGGTGGATGCGGTAAGAGGCTGGGAGACTGAGGCGAACAACATTAGAGCTGACAAGACCAATGATGGGAAAGGGCCTGATCCAGCGATCAAGGAGTTTAGGAGATCCCAGAATAGAGAGGTGCTCAGTAGAGAGCCAAACCTTATCCCCAATAGAGTAGGAGGGGGCCAGAGAATGCTTACTGGTGGTTGCTTGCTTCATTGTATCCTGTGAGGTGTGGAGTCGCTCGCAGGCCTCCGCCAGATGATCTGCATACTGGTTGGCAAGGTTGTTGGCTGTGGGGGACTGGGTAGTGGTTGGTTCAATCCTGAGGACTGGAGAGTACGTATGGGTTAGCTAAAAGGGAGCCTTTTCCAAAGCTGAGGAAATATGGGAGTTAATGGTGAACTGGGTGAGTGGGAGCCAGTCGCTCCAGGAGTCTGGGTGATCCGTGCAGTAGGTGCAGAGATATTGACCCACCTCCTGGTTCATCTGCTTGATCTGCCTGTTGGTCTGGGGGTGGTAGGCGGTGGAGAGCTGCTGGTCAATTTGGAGTTGGCAGCAAAGGTCGGTCATAAGGTGTGATGCAAACTGGGGGCCTCAATCCAAGATGATGGACTTTGGGAGACCATGGTGCTTCCAAACATGGTGTAGGTAGATATTGGTGAGGTCAAGGAAGGTGCAAGTGGTATTGCAGGGGACGAGCTCGACTGCTTTGGAGAAGCAGTTGATGATGGTGAGGATGGTGGTGTAGGAGTTAGAAAGGGGAAGTCCAGTGATGAAGTCTATGGAGATGTCCTGCCAAGGCCCCGAGGGGATGGGTAATGGCTGCAGGGGCCCAGTGGGTGGTTTGTTAGAGGGTTTGACTTGTGCACACCTCAAACACCTTTTCACGTAGTCAGTGATGTCTATGGCCAGAGAGGCCCAATCATAGTGTCGCTGCAGCAGCTCGATAGTTCACACAACCCCGGGGTGGCCTGCTACTGGAGCATCATGGTGGAGGTGTAGCACCTCAGGTTGGCAAGCTGGGGGCATGTACACTTTGCCATTCTTCATCTGGCATCCGTCCTTGATGTAATATCCTTGGTCCTCCAACCTTTTCTGCACTGGGTGGGGAAGCTTGATGGTTTCATGCAAGATCTGGTCAGTGAGTTGATCTCCAGAGTGGTGCAAGACCGTGGCCTCCTCAGTCATTCCTTTATCTGTCCCTTTTGGCCCTCCTCCTTTAGTCTGGCGGACCTGTATCTGCTCGGGGGGTATCACCACCACATCATGGTTGTTCTCGGCATCTCCAACAGCCAGGTCTTCTCTCTGAGATAGGGTGTCAGCCTTGCCCATGGTTGATCCTGGTTTATGGCACCATTTAAAGTTAAATTGGGAAAGGTACTGGGCCCAGCAGGCTTGTCTCCGATTGAGATTTTGGTGGGTCATAAACCAGGTGAGGTTTTGGTGGTTGTTCCATACCTCAAACTGCTGTTCAGCCCCTTCCAGGTAGTGTCACCAGTCTTCCAAACCCCTAATCACACTCAACATCTCTTTATCGGCTATGGGGTAGTTTCGCTCTTCCAGTGTCATTGTGTGCAAGGTGTAGGCCACAGGGTGCCATTTCTCACCCTCTTCCACCAACAGAATGCCCCCAGTTGCATAGAATGAGGCGTTGCACTCAAGCTGATACTTCTTGTTGTGATCCAGATAGGTTAAAACCGGGGTGGTGGTAAAAGCTTCTTTGAGTCCGTCAAAGGCTGCTTGATGCAGGTCGGTCCAGCAGAAGGGCTCATCTTTCTTGATAAGGTCGTGGAGTGGCTGCACGATATGGGCAAAATCTTGTATGAAGCGGCAGTAGAAGTTGGCCATACCTAGAAAGGCCCGAACTCCTCAAACATTGACCAGGACAGGCCACTTTTTTATGGCAGTAACTTTGCTCAGGTCCATGCTCACCCCGTTTACTCTGATGATCATCCCGAGGAATTCCAGCTCTTGCACCCTGAATGTGCACTTCTCTGGTTTGACAAAGAGGTCATTTTCTTCTAACCACTTGAGGACCTCCAGGACTATGGTCTCATGGGCCTTCCAATTATCTGTGGGTGTGAAGATGAGGAGGTTGTTGATGTACACCATAACATTCTCTGCCATGTCAGCAAAGATGTCGTTCATCATGGTCTGGAAGGTCGCTGGTGAGTTGCACAACCCAAAGAACATTACTAGTGGCTCAAACGCGCCATGGTGGCAGGTGAAAGCAGCCTTCCATTCATCTCCTTCCTTTATACAGACATTGTTGTAGCTCCATTGGAGATTCATTTTTGTAAAGAGATGGGCAGTCTGGAGCTTGTCTACGATCTGCGCAATCAGCAGGAGCGGGTAGTTGTTGTGCACTGTATGCTCGTTGAGATATCTGTAGTCCTGCACCATTCATTTGTGACCATCCTTCTTTGGGACAAAGAAAACCGGGGAGGTTTGCTCGGACTTTGAGGGCTGGATGTAGCCTTTTGCCAACTGTTCATCCACAAAGTCATCTACCTCTTTCTGCTCTTGTGGGCTTAGGGGAATATTGTGGCCCTTGCGAGGAATGAAGGTATCTTTCAGTTCAATGGCATGATCCCATGACTTTCGAATTGGCATCTGCTTGGACTCCTTCTGCTCGAAGGTCTTGAGGTAGCAGTGGTACACCAGGGGTACTAACTCGCAAGGAGTTTTTCCTTCTTGCTTTTGTCCAGTGCTCTGTTGCTCCTCAGCAACCCGGACTTCCAGTTCTTCTGCTCTGCAAATGACCCATGATACCCCAGAGTAATTGCATAACTCCGGGCACTCTGGCATGGATACAGTGCCAGTCTTCCAATTGATCTGGGGGTTATGCTCTTTTAGCCAAGTGTAGCCCAGAATCAGATCTTTACTTTCTAAATCGGTTACTTCCACGTGGGTCTTCTCTACATGACCCTGGTATTCAAGTAGAACTGTGGCTGCATGGGTTATGGGCCCCGCTTTGTTTGGGGTCCCATTGGCGTTATAGACATATATGGGCTGTGGGAGTTCCTCAGTAGGAATGCGGTTCTGGTGGACGTACTCTTGGTGTATGAAGGAGGACTGGGCACTGCTATTGAGAAGGGCAGATGCCGGGATGAAATTGCCAGTCCAAGTCTTGATTTGTACCTGCATAAGGACCTCTTTTTATTTCTGCTGCCCTAGAATGTGTATCTAAGGGGGGGATGTTGGGGTTTCTTTGCACATGTGGGGAGGCATGTACTTGGTAGAGGAATTAAGCACGGCATTTGGTTCACAGTTGCCGCCAAGCCACTGGGGAGTGGGCTCCTCTAGACCAGGCAATCTAAGGGGAATACATCATTCTTGGTCTTTAGAGATGATAACATGGGTAATGGGGGTGCGCTTGGTTAGAGTCTTACCGGCCTTTGGAACACCTGATGTGTTCCTTAGGCCCTGCCTTTTCTCTTCATCTGGGACCCTTTGATCGGAAAATCCAAACCCATCTCTGGGTTGTTCCTCTTGCATATCTCTTCTGCCAACTTGGCAATCCTTACCAGAGCCTCAGTGCCTGTGGGCTCTTCATCTTCTGCTAGTAGTATCCTCCGCAGCATTTTCCTTTTGGTGCAATAAGCGCTATGCCCACCATGAACAAACTTACAGGCTGGGCATTGGTTGATCTTGGGCTTCCAGCATTCTCGAATTCTGTGGCCAGTTTGTTTGCAATTGAAGCACTTGGCACAGGTGTCACTGCTTGGGAGGGTGTATACATCTTCTTCAAGGTTCTCCCATGCTAACCCTCAACTGCTAATCCTTGCAGGGGCCTTCCTTTCGTACCCCTTTATGAAGCTGAGTGCTTCCATTGTGCATCCAGTCTTCCTAATGTTGTCCAGATAGAGCGCCGGCTTGTCCTGGCACTTTCCTTCCTTGAAGATCTGCAATATAATGTGGTGGGCCATGTTTTGTTCCAAGAGGCAGACTGTGTGCATGTCATCAATCTGTGCTTGCTGGTATAGGGCTTCCCAGCAGACTAGGTAGTCATTGGTCCGCATGTTCTGCTGCTTGAACTCCTCCAGCTGTCAACAGGCCCAATCCTTCTGATTGGCAGTGCAGAAGAGGCCTTCTATCTCAGCCTCACAGCTCACCCATTGGTATGCTGATCCATGGGCAAGGCAGGTTTGTGTGAAGGGGCCGGCTTTTGGTCCTTTGAGCTGGGAAAGTACTGCCACTACCGCTTCATAACTCCCAGCGGGGGCAACATGCACATTGATGCAGAGCCATGCTTTCATCTTGGCCCACCATTCTTCAAATTTGGTGATTGATCCATCGTATTTGCCCAGATCTGTGAACAGTTCAATTTTCTTTGAGGTACCTGGAGGGCCCACTGCGGCAATCTGGCCCTGGAGAGTGGCTACTGTGCCCTGTCCTACCGTCACTAGCTGCTCAAGACAGATAATCTTGTTGTTGGACACATGCAGCAATTGAGCAAGTTGGATATTCTGAGTGGTGACAGTGGTGAACTTGGCCGCAATGGCAGCGAGTTTGTCTGGTAGAGGAATAGTGGGGTTGGCAATGGTATTGAGGAGTACCTGTGACATACTGGAAACAGACTTCTTTCTTTATGGTAGGTGCCTTGTGTTTCTTATACCAGCTGTGGCTGGGCCTTTTGAATGGGAGCAGCGCTAGAGGTCTTGTGCAGACTATAGTCTTCTGATCTCGATAGTCTCCTGGACACGGCCTATTGAGGATCCTGATTACTCTTTCTTCAGGATGCATGTGGCATTCTCTTGGCTTGCTAAGTAATCCCCCTATAGCTGGAGCTGGGAACTTTAGTTCAAATGTGAATTTTCAAAGATCTACCAATTGTCCTGGGGTGCTAACTCAGCCCAGTTGGTAGGGGTGTTCTCATAATGGAAGTTGCGGCCTCGTGAGCCAGTAGGAGTGGTGATGATGAGGGAGTACTCTCCCGAAGGTAACTGTAAAGAAACAAGAAGGGTATTGTGATCAAACTGAATGTGGGTGAGAAGGTGATAAATGCAAAACACAAGTAACAAGAAAGAAGTAAAACAAGAGGCTAAAAGGGAGTACCAGAAGAAAAGTGGGAACATCCTTGGAAAAGAAGGCTAACACTAAGAAAGGTGGGAGACAAAGACAAGTAAGTACAAAAAGAAAAATTAAAGAAACTTGCTGGGCTGCTGAAGAAGGTTTCTTGGGCGGAGGTGGCCTGGCTCAACTTGACTGCGCACCAGTATGGTACCAGATGTCCTGGACTGTCTCAGGTGTAAGTGGAATGGTGGAAAATGGAAGGGGTATCAAAGGCAATCCGGCCTACAGCAGGTGCAGTAGTCTGGGGAAGGGGGAAGGAGAGCAGCAAGCTGGGCTTCTATGTGGGCTGCATACTCCTTGTAGCAGCAGGTTTGTTCTTTGGCTTTGGTGATGAGCTGGTGAAGAGTGGATGGCAAAGGGATAGGTGGTGTGGGGGGAATGAAGTCATTCAGGTCGATGTCAGTGACTGGGGATGGGGGATAAACAAGTGTGGGCATATCTGAAGTCCTGGACCTCGCAGTGAAGTCTGCGATAGCCTGGCCAATCTCTTCCCACAACTCTCTCTGCTCTTTCTCAGCAGCAGCAGCAGGGTCAGCTTTGAGATTGGAAGTGATGGAGGTGAGGAGGTGGAGGTTGATGGCACAAATTGGGTGAGGGGCGACTACTAGATGCTGTCTGCCTGTTGAGCTGCCAACTACAACAGTGGGGACTGACTTAGCACGTGTAGCGTTCACTAGTGTCCTTCCATGTCAACAAGGGGGATGCAGGCACAACTCTGCTTACTGATAACACGAAGTTGGTGATGGGTGGGGCCTTTGGGGTGGTTGAAGAGCGACAGCGGCGAAGAGAGGAATCAATTCTTAATGAAATGACCTCTGGTGCTAGGCACTAGGAGGCGTGGAGTAGAGTGTAGCAAAAGTGAAGCGAAATGGAGCGATGAGTCAATCTCCTAGTATGGGGGTGCCTTGTGAGGGAAGACCCAAGAAGAATTGATTGGGGCTCCAATATAATACAGGCAGTCTTATATACTACTACAAACTGGATTCAGGCAGAGCCTAAAGTAAGTAAGGGCAGGCCGAGATACTAAATAAGGAAGTGCAAGGCAGAAACTGGCCTGGTCTGTGCAAGTGGGGCAATGCTGCAGGCTAAACACTACTGGAGTGGGAAGGGATGGTGAGCGATGGCGCAATCGCGAGGTTAATGCCATTGAAGTGGAAATGGATTGTGTACTATGGTGTGCTATGTGCGAGTATCGCTATTGGGGTGTGACCAGGTGGCAACATATGGCGCAATCACAACTGCAGATTGCCTAAGTGCTGTGGGCGGCATCAGTATCCGGGTAATTGGGTCTTTACTCTACTGTGGTCCGGTGCCCAGAATGCTGTTGTTACGCTCACAGCTACACTACGTTCCATTCTTTCCTACATTGCCTTCTTTAGCCTCTTTGACCCATGCCACAGCGCTGCGACTCGGTCTTGCCTGAGTCCTGTTCCCACACCGGTTAGCACAGTATCCACAGCATTCTGGGCACCAGACCATGGTAGAGTAAAGACCTGATTACCCAGATACTGATGCCAGCCACAGCACTTAGGCAATCTGCAGTTGCAATAGCGCCATATGTCACCACCGGGTCTCACACCAATAGCAATACTCGTGCATTGCACACCATAGTACACCATCCGTTCCCACTCCAATGGCATTAACCTCACAATGGTGCCATTGCTCACCACCCTTTCCCACTCCAGTAGTGTTTAGCCCGCAGCATTGCCCCTCTCACACAGACCAGGCCAGTTTCTGCTTCGCACTTCCTTATTTAGTATCTTGGCCTGCCCTCACTTACTTTAGGCTCCACTTGAATCCCAATTGTAGTAGTATATAAGACCACCTGTATTATATTGGAGCCCCAATCAATTCTTCTTGGGTCTTCCCTTACAAGGCACCCACATACTAGGAGATTGATCCGTTGTTCCCTTTTGCTTCACTTTCGCTACATGCCACCTAGTGCTTAGCACCCATGGTTGTCTTTGCTCATATGCCTCCTAGCACCCAGTGCCTGAGGTTGTTTCATTAAGAATTGATTCCACTCTTTGCTGGCTCATTGCTGAAGCCAAAGAACAGACCCGCCACTATGAGGAGTACGCAGCCCACATAGAAGCCCAGCTCGCTGCTTCCCTTCCCCCTTTCCCAGACTACTGCACCTGCTGCAGGCTGGATTGCCTTTGCCACCCCTTTCACTTTCCACCATTCCACTCGCACCCAAGACAGTCTGGGACATCCGGTATCATACTGGTGCGCAGTCTCAATGAGCCAGGCCGCCTCTGCCCAAGAAATCTTCTGCAGCAGCCCAGCAAGTTCCTTTAGTTCTCCTTTTTGTACTTACTTGTTTGTGCTTGCCCCCCTTTTTAGTTTTAGCTTTCTTTTCCAAGGATGTTCCCACTTTTTGTCTGGTATTCCCTTTTAGCCTCTTGTTTTATTTCTTTCTTGTTACTTGTGTTCTGTATTTATCGTCTTCTCACTCACATTCAATTTGATTGCAATACCCTTTTGATTTCTTTGCAGCTACCTACAGGCAAATACTCCCTCATTATCTCCACACCCACCAGCACATGAGGCTGCAATTTCCATTACAAAAACACACCTACCAACTGGGCTGAGTCAGCACCCCAGGATGATTGGTAGTTATCCCACACAGATTCAATTGAACTAAAGTTCCCGGCTCCAGCTATAGGGGGATTACTTAGCAAGCCGAGAGAACACCGCACACATCCTGAAGGAAGAGTAATCAGGATCCTCAATAGGCCACGTCCAGGAGACTATCAAGATCAGAAGACCATAGTCTGTGCGAGACCTCTAGCGCCACTCCCATTTGAAAGGCCCAGCCACAGCTGGTATAAGAAACACAAGGTGCCAATAATCAAGAAAGAAGTTCGCTTTCAGTATGTCACAGGTACTCCTTGATACCATCGCAGATCCCACTATTCCTTTACCAGACAAACTCACTGCCATTGCAGCTGAGTTCACCACTGTCACCACCCAGAACCTCCAACTCACTCAATCGCTGCACACATTCAACAATGAGATTCTTTGTCTTGAGCAGCTGGTGACAGTAGGCCAAGGCATGGTAGCCACTCTCCAGGGCCAAATCGCCACAGTGGGCCCTCCAGGTACCTCAAAGAGAGTTGAACTGTTTGCAGACCCAGGCAAGTATAACGGGTCCATTGCCAAATTCAAAGAATGGTGGGCCAAGATGAAAGCATGGCTCCATGTCAATGCGCATGTCGCCCCTGCAGGAAGTTATAAAGCAGTAGTGGCAGTACTATCCCAGCTCAAAGGACCCAAAGCCGGCCCCTTCGCACAAACCTGCCTCGCCTGCAGTAACACGTACCTATGGACCACTTGTGAGGCCAAAATCGAAGGGCTCTTCCGTGCCACCAACCAGAAGGATTGGGCATGCTGCCAGCTGGAGGAGTTCAAGCAGCAGAACATGTGGACCAACGACTACCTTGTCCACTGGAAAGCCCTATACCAGCAAGCGCAAATTGATGACACACACATGATTCACCTCCTGGAACAGAACATGGCCCACCACATTATCCTACAGATCTTCAAGGAAGGAAAGCACCAGGATAAGCCAGCGCTCTATTTGGACAACATCAGGAAGACCAGATGCACGATGGAAGTGCTTGGCTTCATCAGGGGGTACAAAAGGAAGGCCCCTGCAAGGATTAGCAGTCAAGGGTTAGCATGGGAGAACACTGAAGAAGATGTATATGCCCTCCCAAGCAGCAATGCCCGCACAAAGTGCTTCAATTGCAAACAGACTGGCCACAGAATTTGAGAGTGCCGGAAGCTGAAGATCAACCAATGCCCAGCCTGTAAGTTTGTTCATGGTGGGCATAGCACTTACTGCACCAAAAGGAAAACGCTGCGGAGGATACTGCTAGCAGAAGATAAAGAACCCACAGGCAGCAAAGCCCCAGTGAGAATTGCCGAGTTGGCAGAAGAAATATGCAAGAGAAACAACCCAGAGATGGGTTTGGATTTTCCAATCAAAGGATCCCAGATGAAGGGAAAAGGCAGGGCCTAAGGAACGCGAAGGGTGTTCCAAAGGCCAGTAAGATTCCAACCAAGTGCACCCCCATTACCCATGTTATCATCTCTAAAGACCGAGAATGGTGTATTCCCCTTAGATTGCCCGGTCTAGAGGAGCCCACTCCCCAGTGGCTCGGCAGCAACCATGAACCAAATGCCGTGCTTAATTCCTCTAACAAGTATATTCCCCCGCACATGCGCAAAGAAACCCCAACTCAACCCCCACAGATTCGCATACTAGGGCAGCAGAAACAAAAAGAGATACTAATGCAGGTCCAGATCAAGACCCACACTGGCAACTTCATCCCGGCGTCCGCCTTGCTTGACAGTGGTGCCCAGTCCTCATTCATACATCGAGAGTACATCCACCAAAACTGTATCCCTACTGAAGAACTCCCACAGCCCATATATGTCTACAATGCTGATGGGACCCCGAACAAAGCAGGGCCTGTAACCCATGTGGCCACCATCTTATTGGAATACCAGGGTCATGTGGAAAAGACCTGGGTAGAGGTAACAGATTTAGGAAGCAAGGATCTGATTTTGAGATATACCTGGCTAAAGGAGCACAACCCACAGATCAATTGGAAGACCGGCATGGTCTCTATGCCAGAATGCCCGGAGCTATGCAATTACTCTGGGGTATTGTGGGTCATCTGCAGAGCCGAAGAAATGGAAATCTGGGTCGCTGAGGAGCAGCAGGACACCAAAAAACAGCAAGAAGGAAAAACTCCTCGAGAGTTAGTACCCCCGGTGTATCACCACTACCTCGAGACCTTCGAGCAGAAGGAGTCTGAGCGAATGCCAATCCAAAAGCCCTGGGATCATGCCATCAAGCTGAAAGATACTTTCATCCCTTGGAAGGGCTGCAACATCCTCCTTAGCCCACAGGAGCAGAAGGAAGTGGACGATTTTGTGGATGAACAACTTGCTAAAGGGTATATCTGGCCCTTCAAATCCAAACAGACTTCCCCGGTCTTCTTCATGCCAAAGAAAGATGGTTGAAAGCACATGGTACAGGATTACAGGTACCTCAATGAGCACATGGTCCGCAACAACACCCACTCCCACTTATTGCCCAGCTAATCGACAAACTCCATACCACCCGCCTCTTCACCAAGATGGATCTCCACTGGGGATATAACAATGTCTGGATCAAAGAGGGAGATGAATGGAAGGCCACATTTATCTGCCACCATGGCGTGTTTGAGCTGCTAGTCATGTTCTTCGGGCTGTGCAACTCACCTGCCACCTTCCAAACAATGATGAATGACATCTTTGCTGATATGGCTGAGAACGTTATGGTGTACATTGATGACCTCCTCATCTTCACCCCCACAGACGATCGCAAGGCTCACAAGGCAATCGTCCTAGAAGTCCTCAAGAGGTTAGAAGAAAACAACCTTTTCATCAAGCTGGAGAAGTGCACCTTTGGGGTAAAGAAGCTGGAGTTCCTAGGGATGATCATAGGAGTGAACAGGGTAAGCATGGACTCGAGCAAGGTCACTGCCATAAAGGAATGGCTGGTCCCCACCACAGTCCGAGGAGTTTGGGCCTTTCTAGGCATGGTCAACTTCTACCACCACTTTATACAGGATTTCACCCATACTGTGTGGCTACTCCATGACCTGACCAAGAAAGACGAACCCTTTTGCTGGACCGATCAGCGCCAGGCAGCCTTTGACCAACTCAAGGAGGTCTTCACCACTGCCCCTGTTCTTGCCTACCCCAACCATAATAAGAAGTATTGGCTTGAGTGTGATGCCTCCTCCTATGCAACTGGGGGGGTTTTATTGGTGGAAGAAGATGAGAAATGGCATCCCATAGCATATGCCTCGCACATGATGACACCGGAAGAGCACAATTACCCCATAGCCGACAAGGAGATGTTGAGTGTGATTAGGGGACTAGAAGATTGGCGGCACTACCTGGAAGGGGCTGAACAGCAGTTTGAGGTGTGGAATGACCACAAGAACCTCAAATGGTTCATGACCCGGCAAAATCTCAATCAAAGGCAAGCTCGCTGGGCACAATACCTCTCCCACTTCAATTTTAAGTGGTGCCACAAGTCTGGATCAACCATGGGGAAGGCCAATGTGCTGTCATGAAGGGAAGACTTAGCCATAGGAGATGCGGAAGACAACCATGACGTGGTAGTAATTCCCCTCAAACAGATACAGGTACAAAGGACCAAAGGCCAAAGGACCAAGGCCAAGGAAGAAGGAATGACCAAGGAAGCAATGGTATTGCACCACTCCAGAGATTGACTGACTGATCAGATTTCGCATGAAACCATCAAGCTTCCAGCCCCAGTGCAGAAAAGGTTAGAAGGGCAAGGATATCACATCAAGGATGGATGCCAAATGAAGAATGGCAAAGTATATGTACCCCCAGCCTGCAGACCCAAGGTGCTATGCCTCCACCATGATGCCCCAGTAGCTGGACACCCTGGAGTCGCATGGACAGTGGAACTACTCTGGCAGCACTATGATTGGGCCTCCCTAGCAATCAATGCTGCTGACTACGTGAAGAGGTGTCCGAGGTGTGCCCAAACCAAACCCTCCAACAAACCTCCTGCTGGGCCCCTCCAGCCATTACCTATCCCCTTGGGGCCCTGGCAAGACATCTCGGTAGACTTCATCACTGGACTTCCCCTCTCCAACTCGTATACTGTTACACTCACAGCTATGCTATGTTCCATTCATTCCTACATTGCCTTCTTTAGCCACTTTGACCCATGCCACAGCGCTGTGACTCGGTCTTGCCCGAGTCCTGTTCCCACACTGGTTAAGCACAGTACCTGCAGCATTCCAGGCACTGGACCATGGTAGAGTAAAGACCCAATTACCCAGGTACTGATGCTGTCCACAGCACTTAAGCAACCCGCAGTTGCAATGGTGCCATATGTCACCATCCAGTCACACGCCTATAGCGATACTCGCACATTGCACACCATAGTACACCATCTGTTCCCACTCCAATGGCATTAACCTCGCAATGGTGCCATCGCTCACCACCCCTTCCCACTCCAGTAGTGTTTAGCCTGCAGCATCACCCCACTCACACAGACCAGGCCAGTTTCTGTCTTGCACTTCCATACTTAGTATCTTGGCCTGCCCTCACTTGCTTTAGGCTCTGCTTGAATCCATTCTGTAGTAGTATATAAGACTGCCTGTATTATATTGGAGCCCCAATCAATTCTTCTTGGGTCTTCTCTCACAAGGCACCCGCATACTAGGAGATTGGTCCACTGTTCCCTTTTGCTTCACTTTCACTACATGCCGCCTAGTGCTTAGCACCCGCAGTTGTCTTCGCTCATACACCTCCTAGCACCTAGTGCCCAAGGTCGTTTCATATACTGCCATACTCACTGTCATGGACTGCTTCTCCAAAGCGGTCAAACTCACCTCCTGTGACTCCACCTGCACCTCCCTAGATCTAGCTGACATCTATCTGCACCATGTATGGAAACATCATGGCCTCCCGAAATCCATCATGTTGGATCGGGGTCCCCAATTCGCTTCACAGCTCATAACCAATCTATGCTGCCAGCTCCAGATCGACCAGCAACTCTCCACCACATACCACCCACAAACTGATGGACAGACCGAGCAGATGAACCAAGAGGTAGGCCAGTACCTCCAGACTTATTGTGCAGACCACCTGGACTCTTGGAGTGATTGGCTCCCACTCACGCAATTTACTATCAACTCCAGGGTTTCCTCCACCTCTGGCAAGTCCCCTTTCCAGCTCACGCATACTTATGCCCCAGTTCTCAGAATAGAACCAACTGTCACCCAATCCCCCACAGCTGATAACCTTGCCAACCAGTATGCCAATCATTTGGCAGAAGCCTGGGAATGACTCCATGCCTCGCAAGATACAATGAAGTGAGCAGCTGCCAGTAAGCATTCCCTGGCCCCCTCCTACTCCATCGGGGATAAGGTTTGGTTATCCACTGAGCACCTTTCTATTCTGGGGTCTCCTAAACTCATTGATCGCTGGATCGGGCCATTCCCCATCATCAGTCTTGTTGGCCCCAATGCCATCTGCCTCGACCTCCTGGCCTTGTACCGAATCCACCCTGTCCTTAATGTCTCACAGGTCAAGCTGTTCATAGCCCTGCTCCCCGGTCAGCACCCTCCTACATCCATTTCCTCTTTCTTGGCTGCTGACCCCACTACACTTAAGTATGAAGTCAAATATATCGTCGACTCCCGCTTGGCCAGCCGCAGCCTTTAGTACCTGGTCCATTGGAAGGGGTATGATATCTCTGAGTGCACTTGGGAACCCCGGTCTAACCTTGCTAACTCTCCAGACGCCCTTGCCGCCTTCCACCATGCCCACCCTTCTGCCCCTCGCCCTGTCTCTCACTCTGCCATTCGTGCTATTTTCCCTTCTGCCCATCTGGAATCTGGGCCTTAAGGAGGGGGACATGTTATGCTCACAGCTACGCTATGTTCCATTCATTCCTACATTGCCTTCTTTAGCCTCTTTGACCCATGCCACAGTGCCGTGACTTGGTCTTGCCTGAGTCCTGTTCCCACACTGGTTAGCACAGTATCCACAGCATTCCGGGCACCAGACCACAGTAGAGTAAAGACCCAATTACCTGGATACTGATGCTGGCTGCAGCACTTAGGCAACCCACAGTTGCAATAGCGCCATATGTCACCACCAGGTCTCATGCCAATAGCGATACTCGCACATCACACGCCATAGTATGCCATCCATTCCCACTCCAATGGCATTAACCTCACAATGGTGCCATCACTCACCACTCTTTCCCACTCCAGTAGTGTTTAGCCTGCAGCATCACCCCTCTCGCACAGACCAGGCCAGTTTTTGCTTCGCACTTCCTTATTTAGTATCTTGGCCTGCCCTCACTTACTTTAGGCTCCGCTTGAATCCCAATTATAGTAGTATATAAGACCACCTGTATTATATTGGAGCCCCAATCAATTCTTCTTGGGTCTTCCCTTACAAGGCACCCACATACTAGGAGATTGATCCGTTGTTCCCTTTTGCTTCACTTTCGCTACATGCCACCTAGTGCTTAGCACCCATGGTTGTCTTTGCTCATATGCCTCCTAGCACCCAGTGCCCAAGGTCATTTCAGCTGTGGATACTATGCTGGCCGGTGTGGGAACAGAACTCAGGCAATACTGAGTTGCGGCACTGTGGCATGAGAGAAGGTGGCTAAAGAAGGGAGTGTAGGAAAGAAAGGAATGTAGTGTAGCCATGAGTGTAACACCTCCGACCTCTGCTCTGACATCTGCCCATACCACCAGTACACCTCTGTGTGCTCTCATGCTACCTCTGACCATCTGACCATCTCCAGTGCTTGGGCTTGAGCTGAAGAATTACGAACTTAACAGTAAGCTGCTGCTGTGATATGGGGCAGTGTGTACAGATAGAGCTGAGGCACAACTTAGTGGCATGGGGCTGGGTGACTAAAAAAGGAAGTATAAGAAAAGAGTATATGGTGGGAGAATCAGAGCATAACTGAAACAACCTTAGGTACTAGGTACCTTTGGCTGCATAGCAGAAGTGATAGCAAGAGGGTGGTAGTGGTATCAATTGAACTCCTAGTAGAGTGGGTGCCTTGTAAGGGAAGACCCAAGAAGAATCAATTGGAGTTCTGATAAATTACATGCGGGTTTATATACTACTAGCTACCTGGATTGGAACTCTGCCTGAAGTGCATAAGGGCAGGCTGGTATACTAAAGATGGAAATGTGAGGGGAAAACTGGCCTGGTCTGTGCAAGCAGGGCAATGCTGAGTGACTATTGCAATAGGCGTGAGATAGGATGGCAGGGGAATGGTGCAATAGTGGGAGTTCTGCAATTGGAGGAAAAAGGAAATAGAAGAATTGTACAACATGTGGGGAAATGCCATTGGTGTGGGAGCAAGGTGCATGATCATGGAAAGCAATGGCACCATCCACAGTCGCTATGTTGTCAGCTGCTTAGGTAAAAGGGGCTTTATGCTACCTTGGTCAGATACTCTTATGCTATAAGCTGTGACTGTGGTGTGGGAGCAAGGATGGATGTAACTGAGTCACAGCTCATGGGGCATGAGTATCTATATCTAAAGAAGGGAGTGTAGGAAATGAGGGAGTGGGAGTGTAGTGGTGGGGCAGTGCAGCATAACAATAACAATAATGATTCCAAACATACCTCAAAAAGAGCTCAGGAATAGTTCCAGGAGCAGAACATCAAGCTTTTAGATTGGCCTGCACAATCCCCAGACCTTAGTCCCATTGAGCACAGTTGGGGTCACCTTGAAAAGTAACTTTCAGGTTATTCCAATGCACCTACTGGAGTTCATCAGTTATGGGACAGGGTGGTAGAGGAATGGGGCAAAATATCTGTGGAACAGTGTCAAAAATGAATAGAAAGTATGCCTAGAAGGATTCAAGCAGTTATCAAGGCCAAGGGAGGTCATACCAAGTACTAGATACCATATTTTGTACAAAGTCAAACAATTGTCCAAATGAGTGGTTGTTTTGAAATTGCTGTCATTCAATCAGATTTCATCTAAACCTTTTGCACTATAGACCAATCCTGTAGCCAAGAGTAAGGTCTTCATTTCATACACCAATAGTATGAGGTGAGGATTAGTGGTTGTGAAACAACTCAAGCCTGAGCTGTCAAGCCTAGGGCTAGTAGTGGCGAATGCTGAGGGCGATGGTGAGAGTTGCAACATGTCTTCAAGGAGAGCTGTGCTGTTGTGGGTCTTACTGGTCATACAGTATGAGTGGGGAAGGCAATAGGCATTGCAGCAGCCAGTCGATAGCCTCCAAGACCCTAGTGGTGTAGTGGCATTGTGGGTTTAGACCCAAGGTGCTAGTGGCCACTATCCATCAATAATAGACTGAGGTCTAGAAGGGTAGTGGCTGGGTCTATATACTATACAGGTGTTTGTAGGTATTTGTACACTATTACTACATATGGTCCATCAAGGGCTGGCTTTGTTACCATATATGGTCTGTGGAGTTCATGGGTCTCTGTGGGTCAAAGAGGATCTTGGTCCATGCGAGCAGGGCTATGCTCAGGGCAGTGTGAGGCTGTGCAGTGTAGGGTGTAAGCTGTGGTGTGGGCAAATGGCTATTGGTCATGAGTCCATATGAGTCATGCTGGTGTCTATGCACAAGTATTGCTATAGGCTAAAGGTCAAGGGCAAGCAATTGTGTGACTGTGGCGTAAGATGGTGTGATTTGGGACTGTGGAGCAGGACTGGGATATGCGGAGTGCCAAGGGTAATGTCAAGGTTGAGGGTTGCAACATGGTGACATTCCATGGGTGAGTTCAAAGAGCAAGAGCTATTGCTGAGGGCTTATACCATGTATGTGTAAGTGTGCGCATGGCTGCTGAGTGACTGCAAGGGAGTTCGAGGTCTATGTCTTGAGTGGCCAAGGGCTACAAGTGCTGGTGTCTTCCAATTAGAAGTCAAGTCTGTCCAGGGCACGAAGGCTGTGCTGAGTGGCTATGCAAGGGGACTAGATCATATCATGTGTGGGTTGTGTGACTGGTGCAAGACTGTGCCATGAGGCATTGCTGATAGATTGTATGTCATGTGACCATTGTTACGATCACGCCACACTCGATGCTCCGCACGGGCCTGCGATACTCTTTTTCCTTCCCTTCAGCCCTTAGCTCAGTCGCTCGCACTCCCTCGCTCCCATTCCAGCACCTTATGATGCCCTACGACACAGTGTTCCTCGCCCCTCGTCACCCTATAAGTCACCACTCGCCTTCGCCTCTACTACGGCTCCCTGCACGTGACCCACAGTCCCACGGTCACCTGATGATCTATCAGCAATGCCTCGCGGCACAGTCTCGCACCAGTCACATGACTCCGCACGTGATACGATCCAGACTCTCGCACAGCCACTCGGCACAGCCCCCATGCCTCAGATAGGCACGGCCCCTTTAACGGCAGACCCCGGCACTCATAGATAAACGCCGCCCCTGAGACATAGAGACCCCGGACTCCTTTACAGTCGCCCGGCATAGACACACGCAGACGCTCACTGCTACACGGCTCGCACCCACGGATAGGCTCATCCAATGGCTCCCGCCCTTTGGACTTGCCCACGGTATGTCACCACATCACGGCCCTTAGCCCTGACACCGCCTACAGCATTCTGTACACCCCGGTCCCACTCCACAGTCCCGCAATCATGCCATATCACGCCACAGTCACACAATCGCTCGCCATCGCATCGCCCTCGAACCTCGGCCTATAGTGATACTCACGCACAGACACTGGCATGACTCATATGGACTCATGACCAATAGCCATTCGCCCTCGTCACAGCCTACGCCTTATGCCGTACAGCCCTGCATAGCCGCGCATTGCCCCGAGCATAGCCCCACTCGCATGGACCAAGACATTCCTTTGACCCACAGAGACCCGCAGACTCTGCAGACCATATACGGTAACTAAGCCGGCTCTTATGGACCAGATGTAGTAATAGTGTACAAATAGATACAAACCCTGTACTAGTATATAAACCCCAGCCACTATCCCTCAAGACCCCAGCTTATCATTGATGGGTGGTGGCTCATAGAAACCCTACCTTCGACGGGTAGTGGCCACTACAGCTACTAGACCTAGACCCACAATGCCGCTGTACCACTAGGGTCTTGAAGGCTATCGACTGGGCTGCTGTATAAATGCCTATTGCCTTCCCCGCTCATATCACACGACTAGTAAGACCCGCGACAGCACGGCTCCCCTTGAAGACACGTTGCAACTCTCACCTTCGCCATCGGCATTTGCCACTACTAGCCCTAGGCTTGACAGCTCAGGCTCGAGTTGTTTCAACCATGGGACTGCAGGTCACATGCCAGGGAACTGGAATATGGGTGAGGATGAGTGGCAACTATAGAGCGACAAGGAATGAGGAGCACTTATCATAGGGCATTGTAAGGTGCTGGAACTGTAGCAAGGGAGTGGTGAATAACTGTGTTAAGGGCCAAAGTGAAGGAAATAGCATAATGCAGGCCCATGCATAGCATCAAGTACAGTGCAATTGTAACAGGTTGTTAGGAAATATTGCCATTAGTGAAAAACATGCAAATATTTGGACAATTATTTGAGCCACTGTACTTCACATGCACCCATCAATGTTAAGTGATATTCCCATGCACACAGGCGCTATGTCATATATACTAAAAAACTACCAAACATTGGAACAGTTTTTGAGCTCACTGTACCTTCATTCCTTACTATGTTTTCCTATTTGGATACATCAGCAAATCACTAACTTATACTGTAAGTATAGTACAGGTCTATACAGGTGCACTACAGCAAAATACCATCTATACAGGCCTGTACAAGCCTGTACATTCACTGTACAATAGGGAACCTTAACAAAACACAATAATACTAAATGTATACTCTCTGACTAAGTTGCTAATGACTTCTTTGCATTGTTTGAGGTATTTTAAACCCATTTCTTTGAGGTCCCCCATTGTACAGTCAGTGTACAGGTCTGTACAGGCCTATACAAATAGCATTTTGCTGTAGTGAACCTGTACAGACCTGTACTATACTTACAGTATAAGTCAGTGATTTGCTGATGTCATGGCACAAGGACCCTGCAGAGTGTGAAACAGCAAGTAGGGTATGCTTGTCATCTTGGACTCTTGCAGTATAGTGCACAAAGCATCTAAAACCATGAATTCAATGTGTTTAGACCCAATCTCAATTATGGTTTGTCTGCAATGCACCCAGACACAGGTAATGTCTCTGCTCTGACATGCACCACTGTCTCTCTGTGCAGTGTCCACGTCTGCAAGCCAACGGTTGTATTCCTCCGCGGCCCCCAATTGGCACCGGAAAACGTATGTACACCTCCCTTCTACCATTATATGAACTTACCAACCTTATGCTCGTCTTTCGAACCTAGCGTTCGCCATGCTGTCCGTCAACTGACGTTCTACCTTTGCAATGGGTGCCGTACCATCCCTGCACAGGCAATATCTCGTCCACCAAGGTCTACTGCGC